>OMKZ01018625.1:0-17670 GCA_900302535.1 Neoniphon sammara | reverse complement strand
AAAAAAAAAAAAAAAAAAAAAAAAAAGAGTATTGTGCCTCATTGTGTACCGTTGTCCATTGACAAATCCCATATTAAACCAGCCTATGCTTATGCAGTCTAGTATTTTGCTGATTTATGCCACAATCAACCCATCCCTGCTGAACATTTTGTCACAGCACATTTTTTTTACACTCCTCCTGCATTCTTTTATGGTCTCCTCTGCTTTCTTACCTCCAGCATTGGCTTTGAATTGCAGTGCATTTCCAATGATGGGGAATGTTCCTCCAAGCTCAGGAATAGGCTTCATTTCATACCATTTGTGCAGGTGTCTGCTAAGCAGTTGGTAGGTGATGTAGGTCAGAATAGCAATAAAGAAACTAACTCCAAGTAATACCGTTGTATAACCACCTATTAAAATTGCCATCTTTTTGCAGTAAGTGTGTGCGCGTGTGTGTTCAATGCTAACTTTGATCAAAGTTAGTCACCTGGCACCTAGCTGCCCTCCTGTTCCCTCACTGTCGTGGGCTGTGACGCATTTTGTGCTATCCTACCCTCTCACCACTGTTGAAACACTGACAATGTATATGGAATATGGAGGACATATACATGTGTACATATACATATACATGTGTACACAGATATACAGATAGATATGTGTATGTTATTGGGCACAATTACATGGTGCTATATAGAAAGACAAACACAAATACAGATATATGCAAAAACAGTTTGAGCTGTAAATAATGGCACATATTATGCAATGAAATCCTTAAATCATTTACTATGAAGGTCAGTCTGTGCTGTATGAGTACAGACACGTATCTCCCAAAAGACCTTTACCTTCTTTGGTATTATGTAAGGACAAATATTGCTTCATGAAAAATAGTCTTATCTCTGAACAAATACTTTTGGAGCTGAACTGCGGGAAACTATGAAAACAAAATCAGGTAAACAATGTAAGAAATTAAAATCAGATTATCTAGAAGACAAGAATATCAAAATCTTACTGTGGACAGCAATGAAAGAAAACTGAAATAACAAAATGTGATGTAACAGATTTTGAATAAAACCTGTATGTGATTCCTGAATCATTTTCTTGCAGCAGTTTAACAGCATTTTGAGGTGCCTGGTCAATGGTCATTATATCTCAATCTGAAGTATACTGAGTGTACAGTTGTGCTCAGAAAAAAAATGAGAGGAACTGATTGGTGAAATGGTTAGTAAGGCCAAACTTAAAAACCTAAACAACTGACCCAACTAGCACATCATCATTTGTGTTAATTTTCCTCAACTGGTAGGATGATTTAAAATTATTTTAATTTTGTATTGTTTTGTCTATAACTGCAAACTCTTGAGGACATTTTGCTCAAATAGTCTTATTAAAATGTAATTAAGTAATTTAGGTAATTCACTTTTGTGAATCACCTTAATTGGATGTTTATGGGCCCATCACACAGCACTCTTAGTAACTGTGCAGTTTTGGGCATTTAAGGCACAGAATGTTTGAGAAGTTTCTACTGTTTATCTCAACAAATGTAAAATATAGTGACAGCAGAATTATTTGAATTGGAAACAAAGTGCTATTTAAAGGACATCTCATAAATCAAAGACAGTCATAAAGATTGTAGTTTATTGCGATAGCCACTAGATGTCAGGGTAACATAAAACATAAGTAGACCTGAAGCCAACCTAAAGAAGTAAAAGAGGCCCTTGTTGAATGTAATGAGAGATTATGTTTCTCTGGAAATACTTTTAAAGCTTGGGACCCGACAATCCCATATTAGTAATACTAGGATCAAAATCTCTGACCTAATTCAGACTCAAGCAAACAAACAAACAAACAAACAAACAAAAGATTGCTTAGCAAACCCATTTCTTTTTATTTGAGATTATATAAACTAAAATACAAAACATTTTAACTCAAATGAGAAAATTCACTTGCAAACATGTTCATATGAAATAAAATGTTAATATATAACGATGAAATGCATGATCAAAAATTAACTTTTTACTTTAAGTAAAAAAAAAAAAAAAATTTTTAAATCATAAAACCATATGTATTTGTACCTCAGATGTAAGCTTAGCTTACTGGCTACTCTACCAGGCAAAAAGGAGACAAAGTATTTCATTCCTTGTTATCAATGTGTAGGTATATGCATGTGTGAATACATATACATGCACAGACACCATTTTTTTGCATTCTACCATTTGTGTTTCAATGAGAGAATTTTATATGTACAAAATTATCTCTCTGCCTTGTAACTACTTATTGTCAAAAATAGGTTTTCACATATAATCAAGTAATACAGTCATTGCTGCAATTGATTAGTCATGCCAAGTGCTATGCAGAGCTTCTGATGAAAGGCAGGTACCCTTTCCTTATGAACAGGCCAGTGGAGGATGCAGCGTGGACGTAACATGCCCGTACGTAGGAACAGTGAGCGAGATAACTTGTAGTCGTGCACGTCCTGAAGGAAGACCAGAACCACAGAGTCCCTGCTGGCTTCAATGACCTGGTGAAGTGCATGGTGGGCTTTGAAGCTGGATGTGGAAAGATACGAGGAGAGTGAGACAACCTTGAAAAGCCATTCGACCACAGTATTAAACATAAAAGCTAGAAAACTTGTGTACAACAAACAGCAGGCTATCTTGAGTGAAAACTACAATGAATTTATAGTAAAATCATTTTAAATTGAGATAAAATGTATTATGATTTATTTTCGCCTTTGCTGTAACCTGTGAAAATGTTAAAATGCAGTAGTATGTGTTTGATTTACCGTCTACACCACTGATCGTTGAGAAGGCTTTCAGTCACGGCAAATAAGATTTTCCTGGACCTCTTCATGTTATTCACAATCGATTCAAGCCTTGACATGCCAGGCACTGAATCTCGATCCTCCAAACAAAATCTGTAGTTTTCATCCTCTAAGGGGAGCAACCTTCTCTCCACCCAGGTGGTGTCTTCTTCTGCATATATCACATAAGCATCATACTCAAAGTCCCTGCCCTCTTCAACTTTGGCATCACTGAAGCCTAATGTGCGATTGATTATAATGTTCCAATAAAACTGAATCCTCCAACCATGGAACCGAACCAGAAGTGCAGTTACCATCAGTGTAATAACAGCTGTGCTGCTGAGTATATAAAGAGTCTGAAATGGGGTCATGTCTTTGCAAGAGAGTGTGTCAAAGTGCAGCACAGTATGGTTAAAATAGGCTAATGGAGTGTTGCACACATACTGGTCACTGAGACCTGGCACGCTGGCATTGGTTGTGTTCAACCATGTTACAAACCACAATATGCTCTCACAAGTACAGTCAAATGGATTTTTGTCCATAACCAGCAGGCTGAGGTTGGTCATAGCTGACTTGAACACTTGTGGCCTCACAGCTGTAATCAGGTTCTTCTGTAACTGTAAAACACGCAGTGAGTGCAGGTCATCAAAGACTGAGTCCTTAATACTATTTAGGAGATTGTTGTTAAGGCTTAGTTCTTGGAGGTTCGTCAACCCTCTAAGAGCCTCCAGTGGGATCTCATCCAGTCCATTGTAATCCATCACCAAGGTGGATAAGCTCTGGAGCCCCCTGAGAAACAAGACTGGCCCACCTAAGTTGGCACTCTTCCACAGTCGAGCTAAGTTATTGTGCTGGAGCTTCAGTACCTTCAGTTTCACTAGTCCATCTAACAAATCCTCTTTGATGTCAGCAATGTTGTTGTTACTGAGGTCCAGGATGGTGAGGTTGGACAGGTGCCTGAATGGAGAGGGATTCAGGTTCAAAGTGCCTTTTAGGCCTCTTTTCAACATTAGGACTCTAAGATTGGGCACATGCATAAAAGATGCACTGGTTAGGATAATTGTCTGGTGGTTGCTGGATAAGTACATTTCTTGAACCTGATCTAGACCTTCAAATTCTTGCCCTGTTAAAGTTTGCTTGATAAAATTGAAACCTAGAAAAAGAGAAGTAAGATTCCTAAAAACGGAGAAGGCTCCAGGACCAATCTGGGTTATAGCTGTGGCTGTAAGATTCAGCTTCCTGAGAGGTGAGCTTGCTAGTGAGACAAAGGTCCTGCTGGTGATGTTTTTGAGGGTTGTGCAACTACTCCAGCCCATTTCAAGGTCACGAAGACTTATCAACCCTGTAAAGGTGTGCTCTGTGATTTCTCGAATTGCAGTTCTCTCTAATGTTAAGCTCTCCAGTGCAGTTAAAGGTTGGAATGAGAAATCATCAATTGGGGTGGAGGAGGTATGGCCTTTCACCAGAGCCTTTCTCAGGTTGAGTTTTTTCAAATTTTTGAGCCCATTAAATGTGGCCTTGGTCAGGTGCTTGATGTTGTTGTCTTCCAGAGACAGAATCTCCAGTCTAGGTAGCCACTGGAATGAACCTTCTTCAATTTTAACCATGCCATTGCTGGATAGATCCAGAAAGGTGAGATTGGTTTTGTCTAGCCCACGAAAGGTTGTATTTGTTAGTGTAACCAGATTCATCTTCTTGAGAGACAGGCTACTAATGGCAGTCCCGGACAGCTCTGAGCAGAGTTTGGAAATGACCCCGGTTCCCATACTGCTCCCATCCAAGACCAAAGTTTTTAAGATTGCAATGGGCTTGAAGCAACCAGGCTCAAACTGCAACAAAACACAGTGAACAGTTTTTACAATGACACCCATACTGACATGGAAAGGGAAACCAAACAAACCACTGACTCCAATTTGGACAGCACAATTTCAATTCCCTATTCTTAGTAAGGTTCGTACCGTTTTCAGAGGCAGAGATGACAGGTTGAGGACTTCTAGAGATGATGAATTGTTGAGGAAGGAGAAGTCATCGTTCTTCAGAGTAGAGATGATATTATGAGAGAAGGTAATGGTTACAAGCTTAGGGAGCTGGGGTTGAGAGCCAAGCCTGGCTGACATCAGGTTGTTCTTTGACACATCAAGAAAAATCAGGTTCTGGAAATAGTGAAAGGAGAGTCGAAAGACAATGTGAGTTCATGTAAAGCAACACCACAAAGCACATTTCAAACACGGCAAAGGAGACGGGCCCCTTTATGGCCAGTCAGTAAACAAAATGTTGCTTTTCCAATGTGTTATGGCCCCACACAGTGCATCACTCCTATAGAAGTTCCTACAATTACACTGGAGTCGAGTTTTAATACAATTAAACTTGCTGGGGCATGCATGAAACCATCATTTACACCATAAGCATTCCTATGTACTGTCATTACTTTATCATCATTGACATCATCATGGTATCACAATCCCTAATAAAGCTTTTAACACAATAAATTTCTATATACAGCTGTATATTACAGACACATGTACCTCTAGGGCAGAGAAGGGCTCTCCTTGTAGCTTCAGCCTATTAAAAGCCATATTCAGCCAGGTTAAATTGGTACAGTGGCTCAGATCGTTTTCTTTCAGCAAATGCACTTCATTGTGTTCCACATTCAGAGTCTGCAGCAGAGCCAGTGTCTTACACACACCCTCGTCAATCTTTGTGATACTGTTGTGGCTCACACTAAGGTGGAGGAGGCCCGGGTAAGGGGCTAATGAGTCAGGGGGCAGCCCCACCAGTCTGTTGTGAGACATATCCAAACTGGTAATGTTCCTGGGAAGATTGGGAGGGATCTTCTCAAGGCTGAGGTGGCTGCAGTCAGCTCTGTCATATTGGATCCTGCAAGATTCTTTCTTTGGAGACACCATGCAGTGGCAAGGTCCAGTCATAAAAAGACTGACCACACATGGTAGAAGCACATGAGGGAGATGCATTGCTTCAGACACGCTTGACTCTAAAGAAAAGAAAAAGAAAGAAGATGAAAGAAAGTTAAGCAAAACTATTGTAGGCCCACTAATACAGCTTTGTTTGAGCATTATGTTGCAGTGACAGTTCTATAAGGTTTCTATTATCTGTCTCATGTGACGTTTCAATTCAGAAAATACTTATTCACACACTGAATAGAAAGGTGGTTATCACGAATTTCCCATATCTCAACATCCACTATAATAGAGGGTCTACAGGAAATTGAGTCATATAAAATTGTAGGTGGCAGTTTTATCAGCGCATTGGCACAGTGTCTCTCAAGTTAGATTAGGCTAATATTTTGGATTTCAAATGGATCTGCAGCGTCCTTACCAGTCTATGCAGAATTCTGTCTTTGCTGTGCAAATCGGACTCAGTAGGGTCTCTCTCTCAACAACAGTCTTTGACCAACTATTCCTTCAATAAAGGCAAGAATTGGGCGTAGAGGGACTTGAAAACGAGGAATTGAAACGCTCAGTTTCGGTTTCATTTCCACGTTTGGCAGCACGAGACCCACTTGAGACTTAGCTACTTTGCACAGTATGTTATTTTGTTACTCGCCAGCGATGTCCATGCGATTTCATTCCTCCCTCCCGTTCCTTTATCATCTTACAATGTAGTTTTTATGACCAATTTTACAGATAAAGTCAGTGATATCCACGCAAACAATTTTTGTGCTAGTATAAAGTACAGCCTAAGCCTACCTCCTTTTACAAAAAGTTGTAAGCAGCTTCGTGTTTGCAGTGTTTTTCCAACAAACTTATGCAATATGTCTTACATGATGTACTACTGTAAAAAGCTTGATAATATTGGTCTGACCATGGTTGTGACCCACAGACTGTAAAATAAAATAAACCAGATTCTTTAAAGTTGAAACGAGTAGGTCTGTACCATTCCCATCCCTGGCTGTCACGGATGCGGATGCATTGTTGCAAATACCGTAAATGTAGGAATAGCGAGGAACATATGATAGAGCAGATGTTGCACATAGTGTCATTATGTATAATAGTGACAACAATTTATTCACAAAGGGCTCACTTAATTATATGGTTACACTTCTACAGGGTTTTAAAGCCTAGAATAGTATGGCTTAAACCAAATAGTGTAAAACAGGAGAAAATTTAAGATAGATGCCATAAATTATTTCGAATAATAGTGAGAAGTTTCAAAATTATTCTTCAGTAGCACACAATGATGTCATGTAGCCAAAGCCATTATGCTACATATTAATTGTTTATGATAAACGTTCTTTCTGTAACTATTGCCTTCAGATATAGTAGGTACATCTGTTCTCTTTTTGTCCCCACACTGCCTTTTTCTGGCTAGATTTTAAATTGGATATAGTAAGATTTGGCAAAGAAATAAGACAGACAAAAAGATGGTTTGCTGTATCATATCTTTATTACTAATCCGTTATTAGCCTATGCTAATAAATTCATAAGATGATACCAATAAAAAGATTCTTGTAGGGCTTATTGTTATAACCCTGACATTAGAATTTATTGATAATTATTTTTGTTTTAATGGCCATCTTCTTCATTTGATTTACAGTGGCTGTGAATGTCAAGTCAAGTGTACCTCATTCACATGAGCAGCAAAAAGAAGAAAATAATTTTGTGGTATTTGCTCATTCTACTGGGCTAGCACAAATGAAGATCAGCAAATAAACTTCTGCCTGAGTTATAAAACTGAATACATTTAGGTTAATGTTAATTTGTGCACAAAACTAATATTTAATCTGTTTTTTACTGACACTTGGAGCTTTCACCTTTCAGTGGATTGGTTTCTCTGAATTCTCTTGTTGAAGTGCCAAGGCTGTGACACATACTGTGGAAGTGAGCTCACAGAAATAAAATTTTACAATAGCCTCACACAGAATATCAGAGGAAAAACACAAGCACAGTGAGGCTATATAAATAACAGTTGATATATCTCCAAAGTTTGCCCTATGTATAGATTTGTTCATATACTAGTCTTTATTCTTTCTATTGTGGCTATATGACATTTTACATTCATATAGAGTATATTTTTCACTGTGTAGTTAAGATGCTGCTGAACTGTTTTCTCAAGAGGTATTAGTTTGACAAATTGCATCATTTTAGGTAGCCAAAACGTAATTTAATTCTTCTTCATGAAATAATCAGCACTTTGGTCATTGCAGTTTTAGATTGGTTTCTTCTCAGACTGTTTTTATTGTGTATGCCAAATGACCTTTAACTGCTTTGGATCTTCACTCTGATCAGTCAAACGGAGCAGCCAGTCACAGTGTGAAATTAACAGCTATTATTGCAACGGGGATTGTCTGCTGACCTCAATTGTACTGTACCTCTGTGTATTTTGTTCCCTATTGATTTGTCATTGTATCGTTGTCTGGCAACAAAGCAAAGCAGTTTGATTGAAATGATTAATTGACATACACACTCTGCAGCTACTGCTGTTATGGTAGCAGAGGCCATTGAAGTTTTATTGCCAACCTCTAGAGGGTAGTTGAGTGATATGAGCAATATCTAAAATGCACCAATGTTCACTTCAAGTTTTTCAGAGGCAATAAGTTTATTCCTGGGGAAATGATGAAAACATATTCTGGGATTAGTTTTAACAAGCTCACTGTGTTTAGAGGAGTAGGTAATCGGTAAGTTATAGGAGCAAAGAAATCATATAATACTGATATGTACTGTAGCTCCCTCTGTCACTATAGCTCTCCTTATTATTTCCTTCACTCAAACTTACCTCTATGTTCCTCCTTTCCAAGTCTCTGCTACATTTGATCAATAAAGAAAGAAGACAAATATCAAGTAAAAGGGACACAGGTGCAGGACAGCAAAAATAATTAAGGGGACGATTTGCAGTTATGCAACTGATATGGTATAATTTTTGATGATGATGGTCAAAATTAATATTTCTGATGTTCAGATAAGCTTGGGATTCATTGCACCATTAGGATTTGTTGTCTGACTTCCCTTAATGTTAAACTAAGCTGATCAGATGGGAGCAGGCAATTATTAGCGAGCCACAACATTCATACTCAGATACTGTTGGGTGTCCTGCAAAACATGAATCATTACATTTTTGTTTTGGTTTAATTTCCTGGTTCAGGTGTAGAGCGAAACAGGTTGGGTGCTGGTATTAATAATGTTATGTAGCCAATACTCATTTATTAATTTTTTGCACTGCACCTCTCAGGTTCAGTAATATGCATGATATCTTCACGATTAAATCATTCTGTACAGCGAAGAACTCTATTGCTGCTAAGACCCACTTTAAATCACTTAATTTCAATCATTCACTTTTCATATACGCCTTTTTCCGCAATCACAACATTTCCTTCAGAATATAACTAGTTGCTACTATCAAATATGCTTACATTTGTTTTGAAAAGCCAATGATCAGATTACCCAGTCATTTACAAAGGTAATTAAATACCCTACAACACACAGGTGTGTCAACATGTTCCACATGGTTAATGCAAAGAATGAAATTAGTGTCTTTTAGGATTTTTGTGTTATAAAGTAACATAGATGCTTTTGAGGTATTTATTCCTGTAATAAAATATTGTTCTACCTGGAGGTCCATGAGTGCCTGTGCATGCTTTTGGGTAGATGTACTGTAAGTCAGGCTGTCCTGTATTTTGCTTTGACTTGTCAGAATCCTCCCAAATCTGACTGGTGGGCATGAAGGCAGACAGTTTGCACCCATGCAATGCTGATACAATAAAATACATAGTAGGTTAAGATAAACAAAAAATAGACCAGGCCAATACTTGACCTAACATGCCCAGTGAAACACCCACAAGCAATGACTAAAATCAATGCAAAACGAAATGGTTTTGTCTGCATGCACAGTTAGAGTAGGAAAGCATGGTTTGCTTCTCCTGTTGCAGCTGACAAATCTAGGAGAGTTTAGGGATGTGTCACCTGGGGAAAAAAGGGACTATGACTGTGCTGTGTGGTTCAGTGTCATTTCTCTTAAGAGGCGGGTTTCTGACTATCCAGCTGATTAGGCACATATGGCCAGAATAAAGTTGTTGTCTTATTCATTCTGCCATAGAGAGACAAAACAGGGTAAGATAAACCATAGAGAGAATATATTTCTGTTGTCAGGTGAAAACCTTGAATCTTGACAACCACACAATTTTGAGTTTATATTTGTTTAGAAAAGGTTTTATAGTAGAATTGTCTCATTACTGTTGTAAGACTGGAGTTACATAGCTGACTGCAACAATATGTGGATGTGTGCTATAGCTTACCAGTTAGCCCCATGATGAGGGAAATATAGATTTCTGATTTTAATTCCCCTTCCTGGTGTAGAGGGTATGCTGAGGTGTGGCACTGCTTTGTCATCTCTCTCTCTCTCTCTCTCTCTCTCTCTCTCTCTCGCACTAAGGTAAGTATCAATCAGGGTGCCTGTGACCGTAGGCGGGGACAATGCCAGCATCACTCTTTTCACTCAGGCTCATCCTCCCTCCATCAACAGCCAGTGACTCACAGCTACAGTGACTGTGCTGTGGAAGCTAAATAAAAAACCAGGCTCTCTATCCCTGTAGTGTTGTTTAATTCAGATTGTAAATGAGACATTTATCAATGTAACATTTTTTACATGACCAAATGACTTTGGGTTAATGATATATCCCATCATTTAGTCTCATTTTTAAAATTGCTTTTTTTTATTAGATAGGCATCAAGGGTGCTGCAGGAACTGCCAAGAAATTTTATGGTGCTCCTGTGAGACTATTGCATATTTTAATATGAACAAATTAGATAAAAATCATGTGCTCAGACTTAGTTTGCCTTCATTGTGAGAATTATTATTGACTCAATGAAACATGTTTAATCTTCTCAAGTCCTGGTTCTTTAGAGAGCATGAAGGAATAAACAGCAACCAGTAAGATAAACACATGACTAGACTTAGTGGTAAAGGCAGCAGTCTAAAAGCAGAGATCACCCCATTAGTTGTTCATAAAATTAATTTGTATTAGATCAACCAAAGCTATACTTCTGTGATGATGATTATTTATAGGATTAGGGTTGACTGATTAAAGGTAGTTTGGCTCCTATTTAATATCAAAGTTGTTATCAGAGCCTGGCATAGACCCAGTCTAAAAACAGAAGATAGAATACAGATTCATTAAAGACATAGAGCAACAAATTAATACTTAGGCCTCCTCTGTCAGATACTATATAGATTATAAATAGATTTGTATTACAAACAAGTGGAAATTTGTCCTCCGTATCAAAGACAACTAAGTAGTTAGTAAAAGGACATAAAACAGCAAATAAAATATAGTAAGATGAAAAAAATACAGGACATTGCACTACAGCACAGTAACAACAGACATACCCAAACAGCATTTGAGTTTCAAGCATGTCAGCAAATTAGGAATTTAATAGGCTTATTGCATTTGGAGATTTAAGGTTTTTATACACATTCCTAGTTGCTCCATTCTGCCTCCCAGAGGGCAGCAACTCAAATTCTGCAAGGAGTGGGTGTGTTGGGTCAGATGGGTCAGACACAGTTTGTTCATTTGTGTGTGTGTGTGTGTGTGTGTGTGTTTGCTTTGATGTGTCATTGTGTATATCTCTCGCTGGAATTCATGTCATTTCAAACCTGTTACCATGTACACCGCTCTCCCATATACCACAGTGTGTTAATTAGCTTTACGCCCGCCGTCATACATCAGAGCACACCAGTCACAATCATTCCCAACAATGTCATGAACACAAACCAGCCCTGACATGTTTCAAACCTGTATTATGTCAGAGTGTTTTTGAAGAGATGGTGAATGATTTATCTAACTGAAATCCACATAAAAGCTTTGATGAAAGGCCTGTCTGTATTACATGCCTTTTTAGTGTCATCATTTAGATTATCAACCACACCTTCATGCCTCCAGCAATTCCCGGTGCACTAATTTGCACACATGCAAATTAGTGTTACCAATCATGTAAATATACAGTAGATTATGACTATTTCATCGTGAGAAGCGATCTAAAGTTAGCTCTGGCAAAGCATTTACTGCATGGAAAACAGATTCCCTTCCATCAGCTGAGCAGCCTTTCATATTAGATTGTTTATTCTAGCATCCAGCAACACTTGTAACTGCATTATAACAGTTTAATACGGTATAACAAAACACATTAAACCTTTTGTTTAATCACCTATCTCCCTCTTAGACATTAGGATGTCTGCACAGTTCCTTCTGTTTAGCAGCTCTCCTTAGCTCTGCTTGCACAGTGACTCTCCTGTTGGATTTATGAAGGGAGGAGACTGACCCTGCTGTGACCTTTTATCACAACATGTTTGCTCTTTCTGGTAACTACATTAATAAAGGTAATTATATTTTATTTCCATGCTGAAAGACAGAATGAAACATCTGTACTACCCCTTCTAGAAGACCTGATGTACTCCACCCCCCAACCTGCCAGAAAAGGACCAAATAAACAAAACCACACACAGACATGCCATGCCATGCCATCTCTTCTTTATCCTTCCCCCAGATTACTAGAGTAGGTCCTTCCTGGTAGCCGTCAGGCCACCTGATTGGTTTAGCCTAGTGCTAAGCTGTGGCAGCTTATGGGGCTTTATGCCAATGGTTGGATCTGTAAAAAGAGGGGAGAGCAAGCATGTGGAGCACTGGGGTAATGGTGGAGTTGGTAATGCGATAAATAAAGAGAGAGATAGGATTTAGGGCTTTTGGCAAACGACAAAGCTCCCAGATAAACAAAGAAGAAAGACATGGACGTAGACCAGAGACAAAGCAAGTGATGCAGCAGAGAACTGTCTCCTCTCCATTCTGCTGTATCAATGGCTGAATCATGAGGTGTGCTGTAGATGGCTCAGTGATGGAGGGAGGGAAACGGAGACATGAAAGCTGACAGGAGTAAGAGAGAGAGATCAGATTCCCTCAGGAGAAACAACTTGGCAGAGGAGCTGGGGAATGAGGGATTAAGGGTGAAGAGAAGGGAACACCCCTAGTGAGGACTAAGTGACAGGCGATGCTTTATGTTTCACTTACCGTGAGAGTGGCTGGTGCGTGTCGCGCGTACGTATGATTTAACGCATTCATGCATAAGGGATAATTGGTGGGTGGTGGCTCCATCAATGGGAGTGTGTGTTCCACATTCTTCCTCTCACCAGCTTGGGTAAATCTCCACTCCCTCATTTGCCGACTGATTCTCCAGGGTGTTGGAATGCCTTGGAAGAAAAGGTGAGTTTGCCCTCCTAGCTCTTCACTGCTGTGATATTAACATTTAATACAATTACACACAGTAACTACAGTATCACTACATTCAAATTTTCCCTAGGATACAATGACAAATGTTCACCAATTAAGGTTTATGTTAGTACATGTGCACACAACACAATCAGATGTCAGTGTGTGCTGTGTGTTGCAGGTTTATGGAGTAAACATTGCTTATTAAGTGTGGCTAATGGGAGTTATTTTTAATCTCACAGCAATTTTACAGTCTAGCTGCTGCAGATGTATGTTATATAATAGAGTAAATGTTTATTTTTTTTTAAATATTTCTCTTGATATGAAACATTCACAATGTTTACAGACACTCAAATCAGGAAAACAGGCTGATTGCAGAGGTAATGGGCAACTAAACAGTACGTGTATGGTAGAGCTTTTAATAGCTCCTTTGAACAGCAAGTTAAACAATGTATTTTTTCTAAAAACCAGAAGATCAGTGGAAATTGTAGCTTCCCTCAGCCTGACTTTTCACTGAAAGTTCAAGAGGATATGAAGGGGCAGATGTTTGAGGGATAGTGGATATAAATAAATGGAGACATGAGGCTGGTGAAGACAGGAGGGGGGGAAAGATATAGAGGATGCGAGGAGAGAGAGAGGCTCAAGATTGATCGAAGGCAGGCGGAGATGTGGAAGAGGGGAAGGGTAATGTAAAGACAGCAGCTATGGCAGTAGTATAGAGGCTACAGCATGTTCTCTCTGCCCTCTGCAGAAAAAAAAGACACTGCAGTATGTCTCCCCCTGCCCACTTTGCTGACCAATGATGTTTAGAGGTCAGACTCCCAGCTCTACCACTGGTGTCAGCTGTGGGCTCTACAAGCACTCAGCTTTTTCCAGAAAGCACTGGTTATGGTACTGGAAATGAAGGCAGGGATACAAACAAGGCTGAGTGGAAACAATCTGTATTGCAATCTCAAGCATGTGCTGGACAGAATACAAAACACAAAACTTAAAGGTGCAGCACCTCAATCAGTAATCATAAGACAGCGTCCTTCATCAGGGAGAGAAACAAACACACACACTCCACAAGGATGACAGCTGTATTAGATCCAGGAGAATGGGTGGTTAACCCTGATTTTCTTTGTTTGTGGCTAATTCAAATCTATATTATCCTAAAAACAAAGAGCCTTGCCATGTTTCTGAACATTTTGGCAATCCCCTGTCTATCAGTGAATCACAGTGTCAGCTGTAACTATGGCAGCGTTATTAGTATAGTCAGTGTATTATTTATTTTTTATTTGAACATTAGCTGATGGTGTGTGCTTCTCATCACCGGCTAGTGCTTGCTAGGTGCTGACTCAGGTCTCTTCTCACTATAGTGGCCCCAGGGGTGACAGGACATCAATACTGAACTGGAATCAGCAGCATGGATCTACTACGATACCGCTAACTCTCTGCACTGCAGCCCAGTGAAATGTAATGAGAGTCAATGCAAACTGAATTTGTAGTGTGTATCGTAAGAAATGTGTGAGTGACTGTACAGCAGATCTCCATTTTGCAGTGACACGTAGTTACAGGTATGTAATGACACAAATTGTAGTCTGAAATTCTTTTTGTGGAAATGTTAATATATTGTTAATGTATTTAATGTTGTCAATGGAAAAGATATAGAACTTTGTTAGTGTTGTGGCAGGTTGCAGTGTGTCTGTGTATGTGTGTGTGTGTAAACAGTATGTGATAGACCTTAGTGGTGCCCAGACACCTGGCCCATCTCTGCCATGAGAGCCGTGTCTCTTGGCTTCAGCTGTGAAGCTTGGCAGGGACTGCTGTGATTGGAGCTGAGAGTGCCAGGCATTAACCCTATATATGCAGTAAGCTGTGGGACAAGTGGCCTTATCAGAGAGAGATTAGACTTGTCCAATCGCAGACTGAGCGCATGGAAGGCGGGGAAATCTTCATACCAGCACCTTAAGCTTTGACTGTAGTCTGGCAGTGCCAACAACCCAGCCTGTCAATGACAGTTACCAGCTGGGACTTGATTTAAAAAGGCATATGGCTTGAGGACATGTAGGTTGTAACATAGAAATAGGATATATTTTAATCAGAAAACTTTACTACCAACTGAAGTCTTCATACTTCCAAATCATAATAAAAAATGTTCTCTGGACAGGTTGTCAGTCAGTAGTTGAATGATTTCACTGAATTGTTAGTTGGTTATTTCCAACAGTAATGGAAAGAAGAAGGATTAAAGGACTCAGACCAGTCCAAGTTTTATGTGAGAGTGAAATGAGGACAAGACAAGTCTGTTGAGAAAAAAAAAATAGACATGATTCTCATCTCCCTTATACAGGAGTGCACTGATTTCTGTAAAAGCTTAGCCTCACAACACAGTGGCTTTGTTTTAGCACTTTGTCACATGATAAAAGTTTGTGTTTGCTGTTTGAATAATACCACTGTCCAGCAGAGCACAGTATTTCCAAAACAGAAACTATTCAAGAATTGAGGGAAAAAAAACTTTCATTTTCCATTGTTGTAGATGAATTTTGACATTTTACAAGCTGAAGCAAATAAAATATGTAAATATGTAGATAGGTTTCTGCCCGACATAGGCAGTAGCTATGCAAATATATCTGTCTCATTCATCAGATATTGTATGTGTGGAGTTGGCTGTAGACAGGGTGCTCTGTTGTCCCATAATATTCTATATGAGAGCCAGTAATCATTTGGCAAGATTATCAGGGTTTATTGGCTGCATTAACTCTTTAATAGCAGCTCATTAGCTGTGCGTGTGACCTTTGCTGTGACCCTGTGGCTAGAAATGTCCTCTTTCATATGGAGAAAATAAGTTAATGTGGAATCAAATGTTAGAAAAGCATCTAAAGCAAAGACTTCAACTAAGATTATGATGGGAAGCCTGTGTAAGAGTGAGAGGTCAGAGGGTGCTATGTATATCAAATACAGACACACTTAAGATGTTTTCATTTGTGAAGAAGTTCCTGTTATTTTGTTAAAAGTTAATGTCAATAGTTATAAATGTGGAGATTTAAAGCTTAGCTTCATCCGTCCCTACTTACGTGAGAATTAATTCTACTGAGGTTAGTTCATAACAATGAGTTCACAGTGTAACTGGTCACACATTATCAACTTCCTGTGTGATTATGTAACAGCTGTGTCAAGCTTATTTGTTATTAGTGCTTTTTGGCACAGAAAATGTTGGCCGTGGATTTTGATTAACAAGTTCCTGTTTGCACATAAATTACATGATAAAATGAGGATTAAATTAAGTGAAGATAAGCGAGGACTAGTCTTTAAAGCAATATGAACCTTTCTCATATTATACTTTTTTAAGCTGCTTGCCAAATGAATCCTTTGGATCTTATCTTTCTGATGATGTGGAACTTCTTTATCAGGGTGGCTACTGTAGTCTCTGTATTTCATACACTGACCCATCTCCCAATCCAAAAACCCTGCAGGGTAATATGTAAATTAGGGATGTAATGCATTTAATTAAATAACATGCTTTCTGTTCAACTTATGTGGCCATATTAATATGCACACAATACATTTATTTTTTTCTGATTCCAAAAAGTGATGGCATATGTAGTAAATAACAATGGTTAACATAATGGCAAAACCATTATCAGAGATTTTGTTTGATTCTGTTCAAAAGATGAAAGCTTGTTCTCAGAAGAAAATCAACACTCGAGATTTTCCTTCCTTTTTTCGCCACTTCAGTAAGCTCAGCCCTTTTGGCTATACACACAAATATTTCCCTGCATCATGTGGTCAGAATTGATCTTCAGATTTAGGTCTCTTTTGATGTAGTGTGGCAGCGCCATTACCAAAGAAGGAAGAAGGAGACTGAAGGGTCACATTCCTCATCCCAAAAATGTAAGCCTAAGCAGGCTGCTTTGCCCCAAAGAAGACCAAACTGTTTGCTACTGTACATCACTGGTATTTCTTGTCAACTACAAGCAGCTGCTGTCAGTGTGCACTCTAACTTAAAATTGTGTTTTTGTCACAGGTTTTCTGAAAGTGATAAACAACAAAAAGTTTTGATTATTAACATTTACTAAATTTTCTCCAAACTGTAATACACTTAATGCTTTAAAGAGGAGAGTTCATACTTGTGAGTGTAAAATTGAGTTACAACCCTTCCCAGTATCTCTCCCCTGAACTGTTGAACCTTCTTTATCAGCAATCCATTCTGGCTACAAACATCATACTGGAATTCAGCCATTTTGCCATCCTGTTTTTACTTTTTCTATCCCAGTCCTGGAGATCTTCTCAGAGGTTTGGGGCAGGTCGTTCTACTTCTCCATTTAAATCTCTTAAATGGGGCTAGACCACAAAGGTGCACAATACCCGTACTATTGTACCGTATATGTGGCCTGTATTAATCTCCCCCTGTTGGTTTGAACTGAATAGCCCTGCTCTCCCCTCTGGCGACGCAGGTTTGATAGGATTAATTGACCCATTACTTAATTACAGGCCTGAGAAAAAGCTGAAAATCTATGAAAAGGATTTAGTGCTTTACCAATAAATCAAGTACAGAATTCTGAAGCAGATTTTTTTCTTTTTTTCTTCCGCACATACTTTCTTCTAACAGGCTCATTAGCAAGTAGATAAAGGAAAGAGCTGGTATTAAGTTCTTTCTGCCACTTTGGTGCAGGGCAGCTCCTGCTGGTTTGGTACTATGCTT
>OMKZ01018623.1:11119-30235 GCA_900302535.1 Neoniphon sammara | reverse complement strand
ATGACTGAAGAATGTGCAAAGTGTAATTTGGAATGGGATACTACTCATACTATACTCACCCAACATACAACATGTGACTCTATGACTGTATGACATCATATATGTTTAGGGGTGAATCTAACAATTCAGCAGTTCAGATATCTGATTGTTAGGCTGCCGGTCAAACCTCAATTTTGAGATTCAAAATAGACTACTTGAGCACTGCAGCAGCACATACTCTTTTGCGCTGGTTTGTCAACTGCAATGCTGTCCACACAAAATCTTCACTCTCTGGGTGTACTTTAAACTGCAATAATTAACTGGTGCTTCATACTTTGAAGCACTGGTAGTATCTCATAGTATCCCAGTAGTATCCCATTCTGAACGTGGTCTAGGTCTTCCTCACCCAGGAACTGCTGATAGTGTTGCACCTGTGCAGAGATATCACAGAGCACCGCTGTCTGCTGCTGACCCGACCCTCCTGATGTCCCATTGATGAGCCCCTCTGTCTTGTGCACTGGCTTTATCCTATTGGACAGAGTAGCCATCATTCAGGGAGACAGAAAGAGGGGCAGACACACACAGAGAGAAAGAGCATGAAACAGGCTACAGTAACACCTTTATTATACCTTAAGCAGACTACCTGCATCTTGATATTTGAACGCATCTTGTACCATCCAATCACACAAAGATTCAATAAAGGAACAGTAAACCCAGTTAAAAGCAGGTCTTTCCATAGCATTATTTGAGTACTATGTTCATCATCCATGAAGATCTGAAACTTTCTAAAAGTAAACAACTATTACATTGCTATTAATCACAACGTTGATTTTTATGACCCAGCCCGCCCGATCTGCAGATTATCCATGGTGTCCGTGGGTATAACTTCAATCCTCGTATCACTAGTCTCAACATTGTGTTGTTGACAGGGCTCTTGTTTGCTCCCGGCCTCTGGTCTTGCGGCTGCCGCTCATGTGCAAGCTGTTCAAGCCACCAGGTTCATTTGCTGTATTTTGCTGCAAAAAAAAGTCACCCACCAAAGTGTTTGGTGGCTTCTAAAACTTACACGCAAAATGAAAGATCTATCCATATTTAGTGCTTGGTGGCTTAATTTCAGACCCTGCGGCCACAGGACAGCCATTTTCAGGTTAAGTGCTAATATATAGTAATGTATGTATGTTATCTCATGAAATCCAATGATTACTCTCTGATCTCAAAAGTAACACATGTAGTGACACATGTACCCAGTGGCACTGACACACAACCACAGGTGATACACAGCCACATGCAGCTACCTGTGTTTCTGTGAGAAAGGCTGCTGCCTCATTGCCAGGTGCTGCTGCTCATCCATCAGTCTTAGCAGAGGGGAACCGGATTTGATCCTCAGACCATAGTAGTGATATTTAGAATTCCCTCTGAAACACACGTACGCACACACACCGCACATTTATGACACTGCATTGGGATACCTGTTTAACATATGCTCTCTGTGTTTGTGAGTGTGTGTGTGTGTGTGTGTGTATACCTTGTCCCCAGTCTCCTCGTACGCAGTCCCATGAACACAGACCTGATGAGCTTGCCGAAGGAGGCAGCATTGACAGGCTCCAGTTTGTGCTCCTGGCAGTGCAATAGGTAGTGACAGTAGAGAGTGCAGCGAGGTAAACTCACCCCCTCTGCTCCCTCATAGTTCTCACACAACCACTGCACCTGAGGGGGGCGAGTAGTGAAAGGATTTAATTCTAAAACACTATCTCACAGCCAACAAACTTCACTCACTTTTAAATGTGGCGTACTCACAGTAGCAGGTGGTGCACGAGAGTTTGGGCTAGAATAACTCTGTCCTCCGCCTCCTCCTCCACCGCCGCCCCCTCCCCCCAGTACATAGCCTCCCTGAATGACATAGCCCCCTCCGCCTCCGGCTCCAGCACTATTGGCTCCTGCTGTTGCCACGGATACAGAGACAGGCTGAGAGGTCACAGATCCAGTGATCTCTGACTCAGAGGTGGGTGTGGCTTCATAGTAGGTGGAGGAAGAAGTGGGAGGGGTGTGGGAGTAGAGGGGCGAGTCAGAGTAAGGGTAGCTGCTTGATCGGCTGAATGGAGAGACACATTTGGGCAGAAATACACAGGAACATATAAATGCACAGTGTTCACTGTTGTGTTACTAGTAAAATGAGGGCATGGGCAATGCCCAGACAGCCAAGTAGCTCTCTACTCACATGGTGGACGTGGTGAAGGTGGAGTCTCCTGTTCCATCCACATACTGCACCTGGCCAGCGTACACATGCTCCACATGTTCCACATGCTCCACCTGGACAAAAAACAGAGAAGTGTTAAGCCCTGTTTTCACTAGTGACCCAGGTTACAAGGCCACTGAGAATGAAACATGATCAGTGTCAGCTCATTTTCTTTTAATACTATTAACATAGCATACCGTTTTCCCCTGACAATAAATACATAAGCAAATTTAAAAATGAAGAAAATTCAGAACACGAGGTATATGAACAGTGACGCAGTGTGCTGTGCTCAACAGCTGCAATGACAATTATGCTGGGAACGCATCTGCTTTATTTAACACTGCATACGTGCCAGGTCCATCTAGGTTGAGATGAGGATCAGAGCAGGCATAATGTCTTGCCCATCTGACAGCTTGTCATAATTACACAGAAACTGGTGCAAAGTTGTTGACTGAATTTGGATGGAAATGCTATTTGCAAGGATGAGTATCCCCTTACATAAGAATGTGAATGTTGCATCCAAAAACAACCTTGGAAGGGGAAAAACAACCGAAAAACCTTGTCCAGGCCTGTACTTCACGAGTATGCCAACAGAGATCATTCACTCACACAGCTGCTCCTCACATTTACATTGATATGTTTTGTATCTTCACTATATGGTCTCTCTCTGGCCATACTCTGACAGGTGGGAAATCCTCACATAGCATGACCTGCGCAGGAACAGTATTGGGGGCATCCCAGCCAATGGATGCCTTAATGGCAGACAGAATGATGAGCGGAGGGAAAGAAAGAGGAAGAGTATGAGTGAGGGAGAGAGTGATGGAAGCATGCAAAGTGGGAGTAGGAATGCAGCTAATGACTGTTTTCATGGTGGACTGATCTATTAATTAATCATTTAGTATGAAGTGTCAAAAATAATGACAAATGCTCATCAGAAGTACAAGTGCCCAATGTGATGTCTTAAACTTGCTTCCTTACCTGCAGCCACAAAAATAAACCCCAAAACTATTGATTTAATAATAATGTGAAACGGAGAAAAGTAAGCAAATCTTAGCATCTTTGTGATCTGAGTGAAGTTGTAACCAGCAATTTAATTGGAAAATGACTAAAAAGATTATTAACCGACTAATGGTTTCAGTACTAAGTGGGAGAGAAGTGTTTTCTTCTTTACGAGGATGTAAAGGGTTTCTGTCTCTCTGATTCTACAACCTTAGCATGAAAACATGAACACAGCACCACAATACTAATGATTTTCATTTCAAGTCTACTCCCTTACACACATACCTTACAGGTGTGTGCGTGTGTGTGTGTGTGCTTTACCTCTGGGGTAATGTGCACAGGCTGTAGGTTGTTGATGTGAGCTGTCTGAATCCGCTTGGCTGCCTGTGACACTGCCTGCAACACTGTCCTCTGCTGGTGAATAAAGTCATGATACCACAGGGTCAGATAATACATGTACGCTTTTTTATTAACCATCCGTTGTAGTTTGTGACTGCATGTTCAAACCGCCGATTCACGGTGTGTGCGTCTTACCTGTGGAGTGGTCTGCACTGGTTGGACCACCTGAGTGGGGACTCCAGGGGCAGGAGGGCTGGAGTCTGACAGACTGTCATTGGAGTGGACAGAACCCTCTGGGGATCATGGGGGAGACAGAGAGGAGGGGAGGAGAGAGAGAGAGAGAGACAAGTTTCATCACACGAACAAAAACTCTCAACACAAAAAGCTGTCCTCCACCACGAGTTTGCAGTACTCACGACATACTGCTTCCAAACTGTAATAACAGCCGCTGTAGAACATGCTCAATCTTAGTTTTGAAGACGACAGAAAGACTGCGAGGAGAAGAGAGTGTGAGGAGGTGTGTGTCTAACTCTCCCTCTGTCCTTATATCTTGCACACACAGCGAGGCCTTGGACAGCTAATCTCCCCAGATGGAGATAGAAATCCCTCCATCATGTAAACATGCAGATCAGATGAAAGAGGAAAAAGATAAGGGAAGCTGGAGAGAGGGAGACAACAGAGACTGAGAGGACAGAGGGAGGTTGGAGGAGAGGGTGAAATGCACTTCAATGCACCCTCTCACCATCTTCTTCTCTGGCCACTATGTCTCCTTTGTCCTCCTGTTGCCAGTCAATTTATTTGCTTTGG
The DNA here is from genome assembly GCA_900302535.1 of Neoniphon sammara. Classification (NCBI taxonomy): domain Eukaryota; kingdom Metazoa; phylum Chordata; class Actinopteri; order Holocentriformes; family Holocentridae; genus Neoniphon; species Neoniphon sammara. Next base: position 25,875 of record OMKZ01018623.1, on the reverse strand, counting down.
AAAAATTCCCAACATTAACACCAGATTCTGTTCAAATACTGGGAAATGTTGGGTATGGCTGGAGTTCTACTAGCTCTTCGGCAGGTAACAACTCCATGTTCACAGAGCCTTAAAACTGTTATCATAATTCTATGATAATTCAGCATTTAATAAACATGTTATTATTAGAGACAGGTGCTTTTAAAGAGTTACCCGGCTCACCTCGACTTTGCTCCTGCTCTGCCACTGAATTTTTGCTATTTTAATCAATTACACAATTAATTTCAATTAGACATTTTTCTGGTGCCCTGTCTGTCAGCTTATCTGCAACAGGGCTGCTTTTCTTTAGTAGTTACAGGAACTGTAAAATCTAAGATGAGCAGACATTTTTCCTCGGTGTTGACCGAGGACCAGTATTTATTCTCTAGAACATGACACCTTTTCTGTTGTTCAACAGAAGCAAGCTATTATTTAGTCTTATTTACTGTTATTCTACTAGAAATTTTAGAGTAAGTATTGTCAGCCTATGGTCACTAAGATGGCCACATAGATCATTAAGGCATTACTTAACTCGTAAACCAGGCCTGCAAGTCTCTCTCTGGGTGAGAGTGCACAAGTGTTACTTGATACCAGCAGGCAAAATGATCTACTAATAGACAGCCCTAAAATAAACATACAGATAGACACCAGAGTTGGGGTCACTTCATTTTCATTTCCACCAATTAATAACATAATTTCAAATTCCAACAGATTCTCTTATTACTGAGCATTAAATCCTAAATAACTCAGGATACATTTTATATGATAATCAAAGTGAACTGAACTGATGGTTGGAATTGGTCCAAGGCCTGAAAGGCTCACATTGCTTTGGTGAACATCATTACTGGCTTACCTAAGATACTACCACAGCACTGTGTCACTGCAGCAGTTCCTAACTTAGGGCCATGTTCATGTGGTACAATAAAACATCATTATACCAAAAACTCCCTGCCAGCAATGTCAGGAGAGCACGGCAGAATGTAAGTGAAGTCTGGTTCCCATTAATGCAGAGGACAACAGTTCACGCTCCCACGTTTGAGACTGTGCAGCCTAGCAACGAAGTCCATCGTCTTATTTTGCCTTCAAAACGTACATGCCACCTCACCAGAGAAGCAAACCAACTCAGTGGTATTGAATCCCACTCCTTAAGACTCAAAGCCCTGTTGGTTTTAAATACAGCCATCACTAAGGAAAAATTCCCACCTGGGATGCAAGGTGAATAGCTGGCAGGATAAAAAAAAACAGCAAGACTCTAGGCACTAAGTACCAGGATTGAAAAACACTAAACTTAATATTACCAAAGACAAGTATTTTAACAACTGTTATGCAGGTTCAGTGTTGCTATGCATACATGTCATCAAAATCATTCTTAAAGAGAAATGTTAAAGGGGATGCCTGCGAACACGATCAAGACATCTTGTATTTGTGTGGTTTAGGAGTGATTGGAGGGTGGTGGTGGTCGTGGGGGGGGGCACCCCCAAACTTCACAATAACAGCTTGATAATAAGCCTGCTAGCCATCCCTGTTAATGTTTATGAAATTTTTAGAAGTCCTGCTGTTAGCAACTGCACACCTACTGTGCTAACTGGCTGACTGAGTGGAAATGAGGGTTGGAGTGAGGAATCTGACAATGGTCATAGTGGCTCACTGCAGAGAGATAACTGTCATCTGCCCTGTGGGGGCCTAAAATCCATCATTGTACACCAAACATCCAGTCTCAAATCAGGACCCAGGCTGTTGCTTTCCCTCTAGAAACAGACTTGGCAGAAGAGCTGTGGCTTGTTCAGACTGCATGTCTTAACATGTTCTCCCACTGTTCAAGTAAGCTAGAAAAATCAAAGTAAGCAGTATGTGTGTGGGTATTCATTATTCCTCAGTCTCTCACCTGTAACAGTTACAATGATGTATTGTGGTGAATTGCTCTGGCCATTACTCTTCTGGATTGCAGAATGCTGGATTTCAGTGGTTACATACTGAGTGGGAGTGGTCAGAACCACTGCCTTCTGGCTCTGGGCCTGAGCAGGTGGGGCTTGTGGACGAAGTGCATCCTGTCCTGTTTTTGAGGCAGCGGCAGGCTGGCTGGCTGAGGCAATGGTTCCAGACGTTGGTGGGATCTCAGGCAGGAAGTGTGCAGGCTTAGAGGATGAGGGTGTGGTAGCAGCAGGTGTTGCTATGGTTACTGTGTTGGCCTGCTGAGGGTGAAGGTCCTCCGAGTATCCAGAAGTTGCCATGGCAACCAATGCTTTAACCAACTACTCCTGTGGATAGAAAAGAGACAGAGCTCAACTGTGAAATTGCAGCAAACACACACACAAACACAAGTATTATTTCACTTTACCTTATTATATAGGTCACCTTTTATCAAAAGCCACAGAGGATGTGTGAGTTTATCGATGTAGGGACATAATCCAGAGGAGGAAGTAGGTATTTTGTCTATAGACTTAGCAGTAGATTAGAACCTTTCTTGTCTACCTCCATTCTGAAGCAAATGTTGCAAGTGTAAAAAGCAAATAAATAAATAATTTATTAATGAATAAAACTATTTAAATTAGCCAATCATGCCTATCTACCATGACAGGTCGGGTGAAATAAAAATGAGCATTTCTATGACACTGAAAACATGAATGGTTCTATATGTGTCCATCTAAAAATGAATCAAGAGCAAAAAATGTCAATCAGGACTCGAGGCCATCCCCCAAGAAGATAAGCCACTCCTGCGTAAGCTAACACCACGAGCAAGACAATCAGATGATGTTCAGACACACCATATTCACGGGATTGACAAATTCAATGCTGTTAGCCAAAAAACTTTTGTCAAAGTCGCAAAAAGATTACGAGACATACGAGACTTATATATCCATGGTTACAGCTCATGAATGCTTTGGTTGCGTGAGCAGTTTCATGTTATTTCATGTCTGTAACCAACCTTGCTGGCTAGCATAAGAGTGAGTTGAGAAATCGAGAGTGATAGCTTCCTCAGCTAGCAGCTAAGTTATAAAGCGATCTAGCTGGCTTGCCACTAACGTTAATGATCAATGAATCTGTGACTACGCGACCAAACACGTCTCGAAGTAAATTTCTCGTATCAAAACCTATGGGAAATAGTGTGAACATCCTAAGTAAAAAACCAAAAAGTACACGAATCGCACTACAACACAACCGCCATTTTGTGCTCTTATCAAAGACTTGACATCGCCATAACAACCGCCTGCGTTTAGAAAGCAGCTAGCAACCACTTTCATCACTGCCACGCTCGGCCAATTTCACGTTAACGTTGACGAATGAACAAAAAAATCACACGTATTCAGTTAAACAACTATAAAATGGTAATTTTAGATATTTTACTGAAACATCTCTAATTTACCCCAGCAATGTCCTTTGTTTTGTCGTTAAAGTTTGTCCTTAGCGATTTAGGTTGTTGTTGTTGACTCTCGTTGCTTGGTTCTTGTCGCCAGGACTACCGTGACTATGGCGCCTTGTCTTCACCGGGGCAACTGTTGCTACCCTCTCGTCATCGCCCCGCCCTTCCCCTAATGCTGATTGGATAACTTGGGAGGTGGTCACTGTGTCACTAAAATAATCGATCACTGATTGGCCATCAAATTCTGCCCGTCACCCCTAACGTCAAATTACTACTTCTCACCAGTGTAACTTAGAGTTTATCAAGAAAATGGGTAAACAGTGTTGAATGTCAAATTACTCATTGCTCATGTAATGCTGCTAACGTTGCTTATCGTTATTGCCCCCTGAAGACTTAATGTCATTGCTTATCTGGAGCTTTTACTGTACAATATGCAAAAGTTCACAACACATCTGTGTCATTGCAGTGTTCCGGTTTTATTAGTGGTCTCTGAAATCAAAAGGTCTGCGTGTTGAGTGTCCATATTTGTGTGTGTGTGTGTGTGTGTGTGTGTGTGAGAGAGAGAGAGAGAGAGAGAGAGAGACTGCCTGTGCACAGCTGGTCTGTCGGATTCAGATGAGGATAGACAGGTCCCAAAGGTTTTCAAGTGTTTTCAGCTCATTCATTATGGCACTGCAAAACCTCCTACCAAATTGCCATTACTCATGTGTATGCTGTGCAAATACTGCAGTGCATTTGATAAACAGAGGAGAGCACATTACATAACCAGTACATATTGTACCTTATTACATACACCTTGTTAGAAAAAAAAATCAGACCAGACATACTTCATTTGAGCTTCATTTTTTCCCCTTAGGTTGGAGTTTCTTGTTGAATTTTTGGCTTACATTCCTGCCCACCTTTTATGACCTCTTGAAAAAGCTGACATTTAAAGTTATTTTCTTCCTGCTTCTGTACCACACAGCGCTAAAATCATTATAGTGTTTTAACGTTTTACATGAGCTCTGCCTCCTTATATACTCAAAAGTCCAAGGCCTGTTTTAGAAATTCAAGTATTTTAAACTTTTTAACAGAAACACATGCATCTTTGCATCGTTTCACCGTAGAGCAGAGATTATTTCATCACTTAGCCTCAACTTGGAGCCAGTAATAGGGAGAATGATTTTGTTCTTATTGGAGGACCCACTGTTGAATTACCCAATCAAGTTTAATGATCTAATTTGGCTATTTTACCCCTTTCGATTGCTTATCAACTTCCACCGCTTGCATTTTTTGAACAGCAAACAATTAGTAATAAAGCTTAAATGTAGAGTGGAATCTAACTAAGCAAATGGCAGATCAAGTTACTTGCGGCAAGATCTCACTGTAAAGAAATCCTGTCTTTCTAGGCAACTACATTAGGTTGCTTTGGGAATCCCAGCACCTCCTTTTGTTCCCCCACATCTACTCTGCACTCTGAGGTACTGTAATGTTTATTCTGTCCTCCTTCTGCCCTTCTTTTCATCCTACTTTCCACCACCACACTGGTTTGATGGAAACGCACAGTCCGTGCCAACACACACATCATGCAAACACAATGCCCGCTCATTGAAGACAGCACCATAAAGCCAGCACCACAGAAACAGTGACTGTAGGTTAGTCCTGGAGACAGGCAAGGAAAACTGGGCTAAAATTGGAACTTTAAACTCATGGATGCGTAAGGGCATTTTTCAAATCTGCCCCCTCTTTTTTTCTCTCCACAACGAGGAGAGCATCCATCCACTGCTGAATGAGGCTTCCAGCCATGAGTATAGACATGAAGCCATTTGAAACCTCCTTCCCTTTTTAACATATGTGTTGGCTGTAAAACCAGATTACATGCCAAAGAGACTGTCTGCTCCACTAGTTTGTGGTTTTCTTCCCAAGTAGCCGAGCCATATGGAAAAGAAAAAAGAAACAAAATTTTAGAGCATGGAACAAAGCTGTGAAACACATTAGATCAAGATATGGCATCTCTCTGTAGATACAGGCTGAGATGTGATATATTTTTACATCCATGTCTTCATAGAATGAGTCTGCAGTTGGAATTTGAACATAGTTTTCAACAACTCCTTAGGAGAGAATGTGTGCCTGTCACCCATTTATATGCCAAGAGGCATTGCTTGCAGCCTGATTGTTTTTGAAAGACATATAGTAATTGCTGTGTGAATGATCAAGGATGGAGATGTTACTAGAAGGCAAGCCTGTGCGAAATACTTTTCATTCCAGGCTAAAACAAAATTGTCCTCACTTATCAGAACCTGAGTTGAGACGTACAGTATGCATGGAGGTGGCCGCAAACAAAACTCACTGGGCTCGCCTCCCAAATCCTTATGTTCTGTCTCTGTATGATGTCCAAGATATATCAGATGCCCAGTGCGGGGCATGTTTGCTTTGGCTCCAGGTGCCAGGCAGCCAGCTATTCTGGGCACTTGACAAACACAGCATGATTACATAGAAGAGCGGATATCCATTCTGTTGCCATGACAATGAGACGAGCCAGGCTTCAGCACTGGTGGCCTGCATAAAACAATGTTGACTGCAATGCTGTGTAGTAGCTGTAATCTCTAGATGATGACAGAAATGAGATGACAGATGACAAAAGTTAAATAACTGTAGTCAGTCCTCAATACATCTTAACTTTTGTGTAATCTGATTACTGTCAGGATTAGAATAATTTTTAGGTAATTTGTAATCAGATCAGATTACACTCATATTATGTCTGTATAATCTGCCAAACACAGTGGCAAGGTTTTTCATATTGTGCTGTAATGGCTGGCTCTGGCAGAGTTCCCACTGAATTACATTTTAAAAGGGCAAGTTGACCAAGGGAATGCGATCTGTTCTCTGCAAAGAGCAACTCAAATTCATATTATCCCTCCAAATTACAGTTCTAATCACCTTGGACAATTATTTATTTGTGAGCATGTGCTGTCATTCCCAGAGCTACCCATTCACAACTCATAAACTAACCAAGAACCTAGGAATTTGGGGTTGTAGGGTGACTTTCTGCTTTCATGTCAGCACAGTAAATCACTGTACATGAAGTCATTGAGTATTGTGCTGATTTTCTTGTTCTCACACTCCCCACTGGCCCGTTCAGCATTAGTGGAAAGCTCGGTCACCCTCTATGAGCCAGTGGAGAGGCTTTTGCCTGCTGGTGGCTAAAGCCTTGGCCATGTTTGAGTGGCTCAAGGAGAGCACCTAATTGTGTCTCCTTGGATTTGAGGCAGAATAGGGGGATAAACAGAGAGCTGAGCAGTGCAGCACGCAGCACAGAGTTGAAAGGAAGCTTCCGCTCCCGGTGTCCTGCTGTTTTGTTCCCTTCTTCCCAGACAGACGTACACACAAACTAACACTAAAACACTTTATCCCAGCACTGACAGCTGATGTGGGTCTCTAGGCACCTGACAGTGCCTCAAAGAGAGCCATTAAGACCAGCTTTTCCTTTTCATTGACACTCTTATTTATGCCATTCCCCCTGCGTGCGTGTTTTGTTCAGATCCCAAACTCATGTTGCTCAAAGAAATGGAAGTGAAATTAAATAGACCCATTATGTCCACACTGTGCATTGAACTGGGTCCAAAACTTAACTTAGGCGACACAAAGGGTAAGCCATTGAGACTGACTGCAATGCACTGGATCATTTGAAATATCTGTCAATATCTTGCTAGTGTGAGTGGAAAGTTTATTATTTCAATGGCACAACGCAAGTTTATGATTTTGTCATGCAGTGTGTCCACAGAGAAATGTTATTTTTCTTTTTAAAGATAGGTGTTCATCAAGTAGATATGCTCATCAATGTGAAGAATTATATGATGCAGTTTGCAAAGTATACAAGCTTATCCAATGATTAAAGATATTTTAAATGTTATGCTTCTGTCTTTGTTTCCTGATTAAATAGGAAGATGGGAGATCACAGTGATGTTATTCATGGAGTCATCCCTTTCACAGTCTAAAGTGGTTTGATCTCTCAGTCCTTTGGGGATTAGTTTGGGGGATACGCTGTCTCTGTATCAAATACTTCCCCTGAAAGAAAGCAAATAAGAAATTCAACACTGGTGTCTTCCTCCTTTGTCTTCGTCAGCGGCTGTTTTTCTCTCCTGACTCCATAATGAACCCTGCTTAGAGTGCTTTCACTGAACCTCATGTAGACTGTCTAATCAATACTTGGCCCCATCCTTCCCATACACCTTCTCATTGCAGATACAGTACATTAGCACTCAATAATATATAATGGTCATTTTCAAAATAACTTCAGGAAGCCAGGAAGAAGGTCTTAAAGAAGTTTTGTTAGGGTGGGGAGTTGGGTGTGTGAAAAATAATATAAATAGCAATTAAAAATATGTATTAATTATTTATTAATTGATCTATTAACAGTTGTGCTTGGGAGATGACAATTTGCATTGCAGGATTCCTCTACTAGCTATCATACTATGAAAAAGCAATGTAAATATTAACAAAATATTGAAAATATTGAACTAATTTTTTTGTTGGATCTTCAAATAGCATATTACCCTATAAGTGTTGTAAAAATGCAGTAATTTGCTGCGTCCACCAGAAAAATGGGGAACATGGTTTGGCTTTGAAGTGGACAGTAGCAGCCGTCGTCTAGTCTAAGACATACTTCTGGGCTCCTTTGTCTGCCTGCTGATTTATTATATTTGGACTGAACTGGAGTGGGGAATTACAAAGGAGGAGATGATGGTAGGCATGCGATGCTGCCATGTTTTCTGTGGATTTCAACTTAAGCTGACAGGGTGGCATGTTTGGGTGAAGGTGGGGTGAGTCAACAACATAGGGTGAGGACCAAAGCTTCCAGCTGTCAAGCAATGGCTGTGGATTAGTGTGCACTGACAAGTGGGAGTTGTCTGGGCCAACTAATGTCAATAATATAGGATTGAGTATACAATTAACTTTCATAAACCATGTGAGAAATAGCTGATGATAACAAAATGCCTTAAAAATCATATACATGAATTTTAGATGTAGCAAAATTAAATGACACTTAAATGACAGTACGAACATGGAACATTTTCACTTAAATAAATGTCCATTGCCAGTCTATCACTGCCTGCTATAACACAATAGTGATTCAACCTACAGCCAGCGCAGTAAAGATTTTACTTTGCTGTTGTAACAAAATGTATAAAGGCTTAGGCTATGCACACTGATGCAGTCTTGTGGACAAGCACTTGGGAGAAAAGATCCAATAGGTTGAAAGAGAGATGCTCCCAAACACCTGATGAAGGACTTTTCAGTCCTTTATCAGGTAACATTTGATGTTCACTTGTTTTCTAGAAAGTCTTTCCTGAAAAAAAACAGCATTTTGTTTGAAATAAGCAGAAGAAGTCTTGGGTAGTTACTATGAGCAGTGAAGCCACCGACTGAACAGACAAAGAAAAGAGGGTCCCATACAGAAAGCCAAACTTTATCAACAGAAAATCCAGGGAAAAGCACACCGCAGAAGTGATGTCTATCATTTTAATATAAGAAAGTCCAAGCAAGCCCTGTTTGGGCCTGTTGTGGAAGGTGATCCTTTGTTGCCAAAGCAGAGTCATGATGGACTGATGTGTTTGATGCTAGCTAGTGTCAGTATCAGCCATTGATTTTCAGTGTGCAGGAGACAGTGGTTTTGTCTGGTAATGCACAGCCTCACTAATTGAGCAGGCTAAGTGTTTGTGGACTGTGTTGACGCCTGTGTCAGCAAAGGCTCTCCTTTTACAGCGCAACCGCAAAAAGCTATCCCACTGATGGTAAGCAGGGTGGAAGGAAACAATAATAAATCAAATAGTGTACTATCCACATGAATACTGTACTATGCAGAAAATTTGGAGGTACTTTACCTCAATACTACTCAGGGTTCCATTTTTTTACAGATATTTTTACTTTAACTTGAGTGTATATTTTCCGCTAAATCATAAGCATATGGACTATATGCAAGCAATGTGGGGAGGCTGTAAAAGCACAATGAAACAGTAGGGGAGGAAAAGAGTTACCTGCTGAGGTTGACAAGAACAACACATCAACAACAGGAGGCAGATCAGAGAGAGACACAAAACCATCAGGAGGGAGATTCAGAAAACACATTAAAACACATCCAAATGTCAGCAAATTAGCATAGATCAAAATCAGGTGGGAAAAAAGTTTAAGGGCTTGTAGAGATAGAACTGCACTGGCAGCTTAATGCAGGTACACTGGAGAACGTCACATTATTGCCCATGCATTTAAAGGGATGGTAAACCCAGTTATTTTCTTATTCTTTCTTTCTTTTTTTTTGTATATTTAGTTTTATTTTGAGTACTATCTTCATCATCCACCAGGATTTGAGAATTCCTAAATGTCAGTGGTTAATGAGTAGTTTCAGGGGCTGCATTTATACAGTAATACATTCCAGCAGGGTTGGATAGGCTTTATGCTGCATTGATTTCAAATCCGAATACTTTTCCAACCTGTCACAACTTTGTGTTCACAGTGTCAATTTAGGAAAAATGGATGATTTTTTTTTTACATCCAATGATGGCAATAAAAAACACTATAATGAAAAATGACATACTTTAGTGTGCCATCCCTAGAGTTGTATACTATCACATTAGGAGTGCTGGTTACAATTCCCTTTTGAAGTGATTGGCCATGGGTTATGAAACAAGGTCAGGAGTCATACACAGTAAACACAGTAAAACAAAAAGAACAGTAAACAAAATGCTGAAGATCTTTGGGAAGTCTTGTTTTGCACACATATCTATCTATCTATCTATCTATCTATCTATCTATCTATCTATCTATCTATCTATCTATCTATCTATCTATCTATCTATCTATCCACATAGCCCACCACTGCTTTTGTTACAATCCAGATTCAATGAAAATGTATGTGCTTACTTCTTTCTTCTCTCTGTCAGTCATCCATTCAGGTTAAGGATAATGGTTATAATGACCCACTGAGACCAGCCACACAGTACCACTAATCTCCTCAAGTACCCCTCAATGTCATGACATGACAGCAACCATTCAAAATAGTTTGAGTTCTCCAGATCTGGGGAGAAAACACCACAGGCCCCTACTTCACTCAGCCTCAGCATGGCGGGAGAGGAAACCACAGATCAGGGCCTCTTTTCCTTAAAGTGTCCTGGCACTTTAAAGATCATCCTTTGACCTAATGTTAAAGTAGCCACTTTTCCACTGCAGGGACAAACTGCAGTTTTCTGGCACAAGGATAACTAAGAAGTACTTATAGATGAGGATCAAAAGCACTGTTGAATGACCTGAAAGTACAGGACTGCTGAAAGATCACTGAGGTTTGCAGCAAAATGCAAAATATGGGCATGAATATAAATATGTAATATGAATATGTAACACCTCACATATTCAACAGTAACTTAGCCCTTTTAGGTCAAAATCATTCAAAAATTCATGTTTCTGTCTTTAGTGGTTGAAGGATCTTAATGGATGGACACAGAAACACACACACATAAACAAAAAAATAAGTATAAAAATAAAGTTTATGGATTTACCTGTCTAACCCTATAATGGAACCCATGTATTCATAAGTGCAGGCTAATGATGTGTGTTGGTTTTCTCATGTGCTGCAAAGAGAGCTTGAGCTAAAGAGAAATATAAAGCAAACAGGTAAAATCTGACTTTGAATCTAGTTTTGGATCACTATTTCCAAAGCTAACAACCTTGTCGGATTATTTGCTACAATAATAATAATAATAAAACCAAGGTAATTTATGCCTTCTGGAAGAGCCAAGAGCAGGTAATTTTTTTCTCAAGCCAGACCAAACAATAAAAGAGTATAAATTGTTTGCCAACTGTTACAGTAAAAAGTGTAGAAACTGGTCAAAAATGTTCAGTCACTATTGCCTCCTTTCCTGCACATAAATACACACCTACATGTTTTCTATCCCACCTTCTTTCTGTGTGTGTGTGTGTGTGTGTGTGTGTTTCATTATCACAACATCTACCACTATTCTGATCCACTGGCAGTTTGTTAGGACATTCCCAGACCGTGGAATGTGTATAGTTGTCCCAAGAGCCGGTTGCCTCTGCTGAGTGTTTTTACTCTGGGGGTGCCTTGGCTCCACGGGATGCCGAGGGAAATGAACAAAGGGGCAGAACTAGGCCACAGAGTTCCCACCAAGTGACGTAATCTAACGTGGGTCAAGGTCAGCAGAGGCTGGGCTTTTCGGGAGTTGTTGTGGAATCTCCAATGGATACCCAAGGACTTCGTGGTAAAGTAGCCAATGATGTGGTGAGGAAAAAAGCCATCTGTTTTGCGTTAGTATGGCGTGGTATATATCAGTGTGTGCATGTTAGCCACTGGCTATTTTTTAGTCGTATTTCCCCTTCCTCAGTGCAATGAAAGTGCACGTGTCACTCTGCAAAATGTAAACACAAATCGGAGATACATCTCCGCTGTCAGTGCTCGAGCACAGACAGACAGAAGGACAGACACATATTGAAGTACTGGAAAAGATCATATAAGAGACTCACAAGACACCACAAGGTTATATCACTTCCATTTTGTCTGAGGACTAAATGGAGTATTGATCATATAATCCATGAATACAGATGGAGACTCCCAGATTCATTCCTCATTCTATTTCATTTCAAGGTCTATCATAAGGTCGATATTACTTTCTTGGGTCTTGGACCATCAGATGAAACATGTCTGCTAAAGAAAACACTGTCAAAGGGGCTTAAAAATAAAAAAAATTCCTCTTTGAAGCAGCTGCCATGTTTAGATCATCCCAACCTGCATTTTCTTCAAACATTCTTACAATAACCGTCCTTATTTCAGTGTTAGTCAGTGGTATTAAAATGCTCAGATCAGTCATTCTCAGTCTTCTTGATACTGAGACACACTCAATACAAATCATTCCAAGGCATCAAACCAAATCACAGATTACACTTAATACATTATATTATTTACATCACATCACATCATATCATATCATATCATATCATATCATGTCATATCATATCATATCATATCATATCATATCATATCATATCATCATGTGATATTATTTAAATAACTCAAGTGAATATGCAAGGGTTTCATAGTTTATAGCTGATGCTGTCTGTCAATTTAAATGAAAAAAATAAAGCCAAATCTTCTCTCCAGTATAAATATGTTCCAATTGTTTCTTGTGTTCATATTTATTGCTTCATAGACCTTTTTCCCAGCAGTCATTTTGACATTAAATAGTAGGGTAAACACAGGTGTTACTAATGAAATTAATGAAGGTTCTGTTCCATTTAGGTCTAACAGAGTCAGGGTCCTGCTGTTGGCTCCATGCTGGCTCACTGGAAAGACTCTGCTACACTTAAATGGAATGGAAGCTTAATTAATGTCATTAGTAGCACCTTGACTTTATGCAAAAATAAATAAATAAATAAATACATTTTAAAAAAGTGATTATAAGCTCAGTGGAGTGTTGTATGACTTTGATTTTGTGAACACGGAGCTAAATCCCCACAGCACACCTGCACTGATATTTCACAGCTCACCAGCTGAGAGCCTCTGTATTGATTCAGGAATCCCAGCCTTCAGCCTTTTCTGGCTCTGTAACATGAGGAAGAGACTTCAGCAGGCTTGTGAAAAATTATTGCACATAACCAGCACTACAGTATATAGCAAGCAACAGACTTTGAAGGGTAAAAGAGGGGAGAAAGATGATACATTATGACTGTGGCAATGGGGCTGTTACATGGCTGTGCTGCTATACTGGCCTCGCGAGAGCGGTAGAGTGATGGAGCTTTCCAGTAATACATTAAAGGAGTGCAACACCCCATAAGGAGATGGACCTCTGCACTGCTGACACAGCTTGTGGAGTTTCTCTCTCTCTCTCTCTCTCTCACACACACACACACACACATAAATAGAGTGGACATAGATTCACATCCACATACATACAAATATGCACGCTCAATTAATACCTCTTTCTTACTTTCATACACACACATTTCACTTTCTACACAGAGGATCAGTTACTACACTTGCCTAGACACCATACACATATGTGTCTATGTATGTGAGGCCTGTACAGACTATGGCAACAAATCTCTGATTAGAACAATAAATACTCTATCTATCTATCTATTCTGGGTTGTGACACGCTCTGAGTACATGCTGTATTTGTGGGACCTAATGAAACTGATTGTTTTCTTTGTCAAGTTTTTATTCTATAGGTATGTTTGTATTTTTAAACTTTGATTACGCAAAAATAAAAACCAAACCGCATGAAAACAAATACCCACACAAATATTCAAGTAATGTCTTTCACTCTGGCTCACTCTACACTGTAACTGTAACTGCAACTACAAAAGAAAACCAAAAAATAAGAGAAGAGAGACCATTAACCCTTTGGCTGTAAAAACTATTTTACTTGTTTTTGTGGAGGGAGACTTGGAAAATACAGAACAAAAAATAGTGCAAATGTTTAGGGCTTGGTTGTTGCCTAGCCACATGCCTGAAGCAGACCTTGGACCAATTAGGCCTTAATTGAGCATCAGAGTGAATGGAGACCATTCAGCTGCACCTCTTTCACCCAGTTAGCCAGAGACAAGCATGCTTTGTGACACACGCACTGACTGATCTGTCAGCATTTCGTTCACCCAACCCACTTACAACAGACATGGCCACCCTGGGTCATTTTCAAAGCCTCTGTGCGCGGCATGTGCATCTCACGCTTTCTTCCAGGAAAAAAAAAAGTTGGACTAATGGTTATTGCCATGCAAATGATTGGGCTAATGGTTTTGGCTCAATAATAGCCTGTGCCCTATAAATATGTGGGGTAATGGTTGTTTATCCCTTACAATCAAGCAAAGTAATGGATCAGAATTGATGAGGATGAGCTCTTTCAATCTTGGCAGCACTGAAGTTGATTGTCACCATCGTGTCTGGGTGACCTAGTTGTCCTGTCTACAGTCTGCATGAAACAACAAAGCAGAGGGGTTGAGTGAGGTGAGGTGATGGTCTTGCATTAATGGGTTGAACATTACTGCAGAATCTAGGTTATTTAGCTGCATTGAGATTATTCTTGCAAGGTTTATTCAGGTGTCTATGTGTGAGAGCGCAGGGCTGTGTGTGTCTATCGCATGTAAAGTACGTGTGTGTGTGTGTGTGTGTGTGTGTGTGTGAGAGAGAGAGAGAGAGAGAGGGAGAATGCTGAGAATGGGACCATTGAGATTGTCTCAGAGAGTCAGCCATCAATATTGGCTGTTTTTAGTTAATCAAATGAAATTAAATAAAAAGTACATTTACAATACAGAAGCTTCAAAACACACTTTATTTAAACATGCAGAACACCAAACTGTACACTGTGGATGTATGAACAAAATATTAGGGATA
>OMKZ01018622.1:6434-23106 GCA_900302535.1 Neoniphon sammara | reverse complement strand
CAAATGTCATGTGACAACTGATTTACATACTGTGACAAGACACTAGCAACTGTCACTGCTGACTGCAGGCACTGCGGCTCTGCCCTTCTATTCCTGTGCCGGCGAAAGAGTCGTTCAGTTCTGCTTTTCACATGGCTGCCATTCCTTCTGCGGCTTCAATCGTGCTAATAAAGATAGGAGCACGCCACAAATAGCCTGTCCATCAGCCATGGTGGACCCTCCTGACACCCTGTAATTATTCCCTAGTTGTCAGGAGGCTGATAAAAAAAGAAAGTGCCCAGTGCCCAGTGGGGGGGTCTAGTTGAAAAGCTGAGATGTGGAGAGAAGGCCCAGAGAGACAAACCAGAAATTTACCTCAGAGATCTCATAACCCTCACCATATTCATGTTGGCTGGTGTTACTCAACACCACTTATGGCTAAATGCTGAACAACTGGCAGAACATCCGCACACAGTTGGTGTGAATGCACCCTCTGCTGGCCACAGGGGCCCTCAGCTGGCCTCTGTGCAGCAATTTAGTGAATATAAGATTGCATTATAAACCATCTAAACAGTCTCAGCAGAACGGAATAGATGAATTCCAACAGTGCCATAACATTTTGTGAAATGAGGACAAACAGTGAAATGCAGATCATGTGTTGTGTGTTTCCTGTCAAACACTTCTCGAATTTATGCATTTTCATGAATATACCTGCGGATATGGACATTATTGGCATTTTTAAATGTATTCCTTTTATATTGAGGGAACATAGGATTGTGTATGTTGTTATTGTCATGTATGTGGCCGATGTTGAATTCCAACACTAATGCCAACTTTGTTTATGTTTTGTAATGTTAATAATAAAAAAGTGTGCTTGAATAAAAGAATAAAAGAGTATCTTTGGAAGCAGCTTGGCCATGAACACCATTCCTGATATTTACTGAACATGTACTGTCAGATTATGCATTTCTGTTATTACAACAGAGGTATGGAAATCATTCTTCTGTGATATTGAGGGGACATAGGATGGAGTGAACATAGGGCTGTGTGCAGTTTGAAAAATATTACATTGAGCAAATATAGGGACCTTGAGAACATTAGGTGCACTCCCTGTGGGGAAACAGCATGCACTGGACATGCCATTTTCACCTGTTTGTCACATGAAAAGGTTAGCTAACTGTTAACTTTTGCCAAATGAAACAACTTTGGTAAAGGCTAGGGCCGAGGTTGAACAACTAAAATATAATGTTGGTTAAGGAAAGGCTGTGGTTACGGATAAATAAGCAAGTCAATTGTGATGCAAATTTTCATGCTTTTGGGTTTAACAACGAGGGTCAAAGCCCAGTTGGGTGAACAAATTTATTTGTCTGTTCAGTAACCTGTGATCCGTCATCTTTAACAGAAATGCCGTCCTCTCAGAGCCTCCTTTTGTCAACGTGCTCAGGCTACCGAGCCCTTGTTTTGCTTGTTACTTCAAATGTGGAGAATTCAGTGTAAATATGTTCCAAAAATAACTTTAAATAAGGTTATCCCTCAAGGATGTTGATGGTAAGAGTAGCTTTAATTGGAGACATAACGTTCTGTTGGCCAAGAACAGACCTCAAACAGTTGAGTCATTCATTAAAGAAAAAGCATGCAGTGTACAGTAAGCTTCACCTCGGGAGAGAAGAAGCTAATCTGTTTACCTGGTGTCCCCATGCTTTTTCAATTAACTCAGATGTTCTCTACTTAAACCAGATGACAAAGGACTTTAATATTAATATCAGGGATAGAATAGGATCCAATATGGGAGCCAGCCTTCTGTGCACCCAACTGCCATTTAGTCTCAACAGGTCTCAGTGCCCTTGCATGTATTCAGCAAGAGTTTCAGCATGGCTTACCAATATCTAATTTACAACAACAACAAAACGATTAAGACAAGATTTTATATCTAATTATTTTTTATGATGTGGATTTGAGCAAAAAAGAAGGTTCCAGATACTGCAAAGTCCAAAAATATATTGTCCTTCCACATGGCTCCATATAATTATTTGTTTATTTTATGTATGTTTTATCCATAGTTGTGTTTGTAAGATGGATGGAGCCGTCTGAGATGTTCTATAATTCTGTGGTGTGAAGATAGTGTTACTGGCGTGAGAAACAAGCCCCACCTGAAGCTATGAGAAATGGATTAAGCCACCATGTCTGGGTATGATTGCAATTCGCTAAGAGGTCTTATCCAGATCACAGTATGATGCCAAGACTTATGTATTTTTGCCCGGGGATGACATGCACAGTCCAGGGCCAGCTTCTCAACGTTGGAGGCAAAGCCAAAGTCCATCCCCAAACCAAAGGCCTGATATACAAGATATATAAGTCCGAATGGGATCAAACATTTCTTCATAGCCTATGAGGAAATCAGTGTCTATACTGTGTGTGCATGCTAAAACTCACTTGTGTTGCATTTGTATGATGAAATATGACTGTAATAATCAGAGATCTGCCTAATGTTGTGTCCAGTATTGGACACAAAAAAAAAAAAAACATAGTCCTTATAAGATCTGTTTTCTGTTTGTCTTCACCACAATTTGTATTTACATCAAATCAAGTACATCATTATATTAGCTATGATTAAAATGGTCATTGTGACAATAATGAAAATAAATTTCTGTGCCCTTTGATAAAGAAATAGAGGTTAGTATACTTTAATTAAGTTTAGAACTTGAAAGGCTGGATACTTTTTGTTCAACAGTCAGAGACATAAAGCTTGCTTAGATGAACACATAGACTATTTTGCCTGTTTGCATGCAAAGTGACTCCAAGCAGTGTATTTGCTCAGCTCCTCATTCACTTTTACTGCAAATGCAGATCCGTGATTTCATTGCAAATATGTTAGAAAACAAACTGAAGGCTGGCCAATGGAAGCAGGCACATAAACAAACAGACGTTTACATTTCCCTTGATAGCCGATACATTCATACTGAATGTACACAGCCACAGCCGTCTTGAAATTACAATCACAGTGTAGGTATGTAAGATCAGGCAGGGGACAATGCACCCAGATGAATTATGTACTGTACCTACTGACAGTGTGTGCACAAGTATACAAGAGCTGAAAACACACTCTAGGTGCACATTCATAACTCTGTCATATCATAAAATTTGATTATTAGCATTATGATAAATAATAAGGTCGCAAATATAGAAAAAAAGAGTAATATTTATTCTGTATTGGTGCTACAAGTGTGCAGCAGCACTTTCACGTGTTGTGTAAATAATAATTTGCTCTACATGCAGAGGGCTGTCAGAAATGTGCTCTAACACTGGTTGAACCGATTCTGCATACAATCCTGATGCTGCCACTAAGTAAGAGCCAAATGAAGGGACAGTTTCCTGAGAGCAAAGCATCTGCTTGATTTATCCTCTGTCAGGTACAGTGCAGGGAAACCTAGCAACAGGCTGCTGCAGACTGAGCCCTTCACTGCACCTCAGATTGTCAAGGCACATACAAACAGCCACAGACTTACATGCGTGCGCGGGAAAACAATTGCAATCACCATTACTCATGTTGCTCAGTGGGGTGCATGGGACAAACTGTATGTGCAAACACATTATCAACCAAGTTGACCTGAGCACATTCCATGCTGTGGACCGTTTCAGTTTAACGGCTTAGATGAGGCTTCCTGCATGGTATTTTGGTAATTGCGGATATTTCCAAGTTGACCTGATTTTTCATGACACTGTGTGGGTTAGAGAAGCTTGGCAAGGCCCACCATATTTAATCAAACAGCACATTGGCAAATGGTGTGGAACGCAACATCTCTTCAAGTCTGATTCCTCTGGCTCCTTTGTTGGTGTCGACAAACACAGATACACAATGTCTTTTATGCATCAGAAGTAAATGCAGTATGCACCGTTCAAAACATCCCTGTTTGTTATGATGCCAATGTTTCAACCCTCCATCCCTTGACAGTTAACTTGCCAAAGTCCGACATCATTTGCTGGAAAAAGACAGCTAAAAGATCATGTGTGTTAGTCCTTCTTAGCAAGCACATCACTGCAAGACTGAAGAGAATTTGCAAGTGATGTATAAAGTCTGTCTTTTCTGTGGAAAAAAAAATCAAATTGAGAACTGTAGCAAAATGAACAATTTCTGATTTCACTTCTCCACTCTTTTCTTTGAAACACCTGCTGTTAATGTGCAATCATGAGGTCTTAATATAAATTCCCAAACAGTATATCCCACCATGATATTACATAACACTGTGAAAAACACTACATTCATTCACAGGGGGATAAAAACATACAAATCCCAATAAAAAATATAGGTAAACCATACACAGTCACATGAAGAGAACTGGTTGGAATTCTCCAATCAGATGCTTGCTGTTAGGCCATATTTATGGTGAAATTAAGTTTACCTTTGGACAAATATTTGTAAAGATATGTAAAGATATAGCTATATATATGTTTAGCTGTATGTCTTACAGCTATATCCAAGGCACATGTAAAGATATAGTACAGTATAATATCTTTGAGTAATGTTTAACATCAGTTTTTGCTAATTAATCATCAAGGAAAGTAGACTCTAATGTGTGTCAAGACTGTGTTGCACATTCAAATCATTATGATCTTCAAAGCATTACATTGAAAGCCTAGCACTTATTGTTCTCACAGTTGCTAGTTGCTTATTGAAAGTAACTGAAGGATGAAAATTCACAGCTGTAATGCTGCATTTTATTTCACTTTTCTGTTTTGTATTATGCATAAATGCCCATTTATTATTTATCTGATGATAACTTTCCACAGGTGCACAGAGAGGCTTCATTTTATTTAGGATTTCAGATTTGTTTCATGCAAAAATAAATAAATAAATACATAAAATGCACTGGAACTTCTAGCAGACTTTGTGCATTTTCCTGCAGAGGTCAGCATCACTAGTTGGCCTCAGTGGAGGTGTGCCTCACCCTGATTGGAAAAAAAAAAATTTTTGGAAAATATATGTTGCATCTAACTGCCTAATTACTAGCCCAGTATTTACTGTTTTCTGTACCAATCTACCTGAAAATTTCACTAATTTACATTCAATTTCGCTCCTGGTGGCCCATAGGTGGAAACATTTTCCACCTATGGGCTACTGAGCTGCTTCCATAACAGTTTCTTTTCAAAAAGCCTGTGGCAATGTCCAAACACAGTAGCTTACAATGCAAGCTGCGCCTGCCAGCAAATAAATAAATACATATATGATATCTACCAAACACAAATGTGTAGGCTGTATAAGTTGGGTGCAAATAAACAGTTGTGCTTCACATCTATGACACTGTGTGTCCTTGTTATATTTTTTTCATGGAACAAGTATAGCTAATAAGCTTCTTTGCAGCACAGACTTAATTTTTGACATTTCTTGCAAATCCTAGTCTTACTTTCCATGGGGATTTTGTACTTTACACCAAATGGCAGGGATGCTAACATTACAGCTTCAGTTTTATTTTAAATTTTGTCTCTCTATGTGTATGGGTATTCATGTTGAGATGACTAGGACCCACTATGGCAGAAGTATTGTTATAATCTGGCATTTAATAAGAGTTTTCTGTTGAGCAAGGTTTGGGGTTCTGAGTTTAAACTTGTAAGACCATAACACTAAAGCATCTTGTTTAACAACCCTGCACTCTCTATTGCAACCTCTGAATAATAAATGGTACATATGTTCACTGTTTTCCCCCACACAATGGGCTATTTCTGCTTGTTTCCATTCATTATATTGGCTGGGGAGCAGGTACAAGTATAGCGCCACCCACAATAAATAAGAAGTGTATAATGGATTTGTACAGGATTCAGAAAACAAATGTGCATCTTACTGATGTTGCCACAAGGGATTTAGTGCAGCATTAATGACACATAATCATATGTAACCCAGAAATCACATGATATAAACTGTCTTGATCATGTAGCAAATGCACTGTCTCTTGCTAAATGATTTTGATAGCAAACATTTTGATTTAATAGCCATTTTTGTATATTTGTATATGTACAAAATTCATTATAGGTGAGTTTTGCAGGCTACAATGATAGTGAAGGACTATTAAACAGCGTTCATTTAATTCCTCAAACAAGTCTGTCAAAATCCACAAAGCACTGAACCAAGACTTTTACACAGAAAGAATCTATTCAAAGAGGACAAAACATTTAATATGAGATGCTTCAAATGTGTGAAGGATTTCATTACAGATAAGCGTGTGAGTGGGAGATGTGGAGTAGACTCTTGGTGTGGTCTAAGCCTAATCCAATTTATTCAATTAGCTGAAGCCTAAATACCATACGTGGGTGATGTGATATCCCCACTGCACTCTCTGGACGGACAACAAAACGAATCAAGCGTACCTCTCTCTCGTCAGATGACTGATGAGATGTGGCGGGTTTCTATCATAAATGTAATTATGTTTATATTGAGCCTCCACTCCGCCGTCTGACTATAGGAAATCTCATTATTCCTTCATTTTGGAGCCTTTATTCTCCTTCAGACAAAAGACTGCTCTATCTTTGTGTGTTTTTCAAGTTTAAACAGCCACTAGGAGTGAAGTGCATCCTTCACATATGTTGAGATAAGGGAGAATCGATGCTGCTGCTCACTACCTCTTCCCTACCACAACAAGTGCTCACAGTTATTACATTCAGCAGTTACAAAGGTACTTTAAGCAACTGATAAGTGACCTCTCTGTCCACAGGTGATGGGGCCTTATGTAGCTGTTATGTAGGACAGTGGTGGTGCCGTCTTCCTCTCATCGTTACTGGGTATCGGAAACTAACTGGATGCTCCAGATGCTAACCGTTAGCCACCTGCCATTGAAATGTACTTCCCCCCGGCTAACATTCTTAAAAAATAACTGCTAACTGCTAAAATGACTAAAGTTTGGGTTTGATGATGTGTGTCAGAATTTTTGTAATCCGAAATGGCATGAAAAAGTTCACTGTTATAAAAAAAATAATAAATGGTAGAATTATATTCCTGCAGCTTTCTTTGCTGGACGGTTATTTTTAAGAATATTAGCTGGGGGGAAGTAGCACGTTAGCTAGCACGTCCATCTAGGCCATTTTTCTCCATACTGTAGTGCTTTTAAGAGTAAAAAATAATAAATAAATAAAATAAAATAAAAGATAGGTTGACGTCATGTAAATATTCTTTATGTTTTAAGACATACCCTTTAGCTTTGTGTTTTATTATCCATGTGATTTGTGTTCTGTTGCAATTTAAGCCCTTATATACAGTGATGACCCTTACTACCTGATGTTCCCTCAGATTTCCCCTTAAGTAGCTTCAAAGTCAAAAAAAAAAAAAAAAAATTCCATGCTGTCCCACAATGTCACATTCATATTGTTTATCTGAAGCTACATCAGACTTGCATTGAGTGAAATATTCAAAGCCAAGATGCCATTGTTTTATGGCTGCACCATTACATCAAAGAGAAAATATCCAGATGTCTTGTGTATCATTTTATACATTTTTCCTGTATTTCAGCAAGACATATTCAGTACCTTTGGAAACCTTGCAATCCCCACTAGAATTTAAAATAAAGCTCTGTGGGTTTGAATAGAGCTCGGCTACTCAGCAAAGAGGAGCCCAGTGTTATAGTTTTCCTCGTCTAGCCCTTTGTGTTGCAATCTTGCATGAAATATACTATATACATAAAGCTTCACTGACTGATTCTAATTTAGTTCTAACACTTCTGAGCCATAACATTCCTGTATTCAATGTGTGCTCAAACCACAGATGTCATTCTTGTTAGAGCAGTGCCATTATGCACCAATGAAAATTAGGATTAAGGCCCTTATTATCCACATTTCCCTCTTCGCTAGTGTGGAAAATTTGATATCACTGGATTTCAATCAATCGAGACTAGGAGCACTCCGTTTTTTGCCCATCTCACAGCAGAGAACACAGAGCCAACAGATCTATAAGGATATAGTTTGAATATGAAGTACTGCTAGTTTTCTAGTAAATCCCCAGATTAAAGCCCTCGGTAAATGTGGGCGATTCCCCGAGTGTTTGATTAGTAATCCTGTTATAAATCTCCTGAAGGCTAAGCTGCGCTCTCTGGCTGAATGACTGAGGGATAAACTCATGTGTACAGTAAACACCATCTCTGCCTTCTGTTAGGATAATACTGCATAAGTTCCAGAGGGGCCGCAGAACTAATTTAAGTGCTGAAAGTGTATTTACAATGTGAAATTAAGGAGAAACTGTTTGGAGAAGAAGAAATATAATACAAGTACGACAGGAAATAATGTTCTTATTTAGTATCCAGCTTGTCCCTTATTCTTTGTAGTTTTGACAAAAACCTGCATATTATAAATAATATTTCATTTCACACACTGAACAGGAATGATATGTGGCATTAAAGAAATAGAACAATTGTCGTATTGGGACTTTTCTTATAGTAAATAATCAGCTAAATAGGACTGTCTATATGAACTGGGCTGCTTTGCACTGCTTTTGGACTAATCTATACATTGGTAATGGTCATTCACTACATTCTCTATATGAACTGATGAATATTTCTGGATCTCTTTCTATACCTGCTACTTCAAATGTAAACATATCCTGTTTGTAAGTAGACAATAATGCAGACTTATGCCTGCCTGGCACATTGTTACAGGTGGCTCCTCCATCTGGCAGTGTTGAAAAGGAAGACAACTAGAAATTATGCAGAACATATGCAGATGTTCACACCCTGTTTGAAAGTTATTTACATGAGTAAAGATAATGTATGAGGCAATTTATTTTTATAATACATGTCTACTTACCTGGATATTTTCTGTACATGTCTATGTTGGTCTGTAGACCTGGTAATGCAAATACAACACATTTTTGTTTTTTGCCTGTAGTTAGTTATTGACATTCCTTTACTTTTTTTCATTTGTTATATGCTATATGGTACAGATTTCTTCATACCTTTATAATTTCTCAACTATTGACATACTCCATTAATAGACTATATGCACAGCCCCAATACTTCCTGAAACTCAGATGCTCATTTATTTCCTGTGATTGGACTGAACTAATTAAACCAGGTGTGTTTGATTGCAGCAGCCAACAACAACGAGTAAGCACACCTGGTTTAATTAGTTCAGTCCAATCCTGTTCCACAGGAAATGAACAAGCACAAATAAAACAGGAAGTATTGGAGCTGTGCATATAGCCTATTCCATAGGTTTTGTAAATACCATACCTGCAGCATTTTGCAGTATGTTCTTAGTTTGTACAAACCATGCACATGCTGTTATTGACATATTTTATACTCTATATACTTATAGTTCTAATATGTCCCAGTGTTTGAATTGTTTTCTACCATTCATTTTCTCTATTCACATTTAGAATCTATTTTCTTTTAAAATGTTTTATTTATTTATTTATTTTTTTAGGTCTGGCAAACAACACTCTCAATAGGTGGTGCTGGATCAGAGCCAGGGAAAGACCAACTGTGTGTCCTTCAAACACCACACAGCGAGGAGGGAGACAGGTTTTGACGGTAACATCACAAGGCAAACAAAAACACTAAATCTGGCTTGACAATCAGGGTCAGGTGCTGAAGCAAAGTTTGGAAAGGTTGCTCACTGACGTTGCTCTGAGAGCAATTACCCGGGTCTGTTATGTCCCTGAAACAGAATGACCGCGCTTTGCATGAAAGGATTAGACATTTTCACTTTCGCTGTATGTCAATCTCCTGCTGGATGATAACCTCAGAACAGCCTGCCCCCCCACGCACTCTCATAAAAAAAAACCTGAAACATTATGAATAGGAAAGCATCACAACTTCCTTATATTGAATAGAGCACTTAGAGTTGAGACAAGTATTGAAAAACAGAGTTATGTTTTTTTTTTTTGTTTTTGTTTTGGTTGTTGTTGCTACGGCATTTTTTTTTCTCTACATCACAAATTTTAATGAAAATACTTTAAGCCAGTATTTAGAGAGCAGAACGCTGTTTGTGAGAGAAAAAAGGTCAAGTCTTATAACCAGTCAGCTCACGTTATGCAAAAACAAGCAAAAAGCCTTGAAATGCACAGAAACACTGGTCATAACAGAAAGGTCAGCGCTTGTCTAGACAGCCCGCTCCTGCTCCAATAAACCTGACTGCTGCACAAAAGGAATATTACATGATTCCTGATGATACCTGCTTGTAGCCTGCGTGAAAAGTCGCCCACTCTCCATTTTCAGTTAAATAAAAACTATTTATAACTTTATCAGTGGTTCGCTGTCTATATTCCTTCCAAGAATTCAACACAGAGTGAGGAGGAAGTCTGTGAAGTTGAGTGCGCTATCAATTCTTGATTGCTCAAAAGATTACCAGCCTTAACACTGAAGGGGTACATTTCTTGCACTCTTTTTCTATTTCTTATGCTCTGATAATAATGTTGTAATATTCCATCCATCCAAGCATCTATCTACTTATCTGCACTTATCTGCATGAGGGTTGTAGTTGATTTAAGGCAAGCAGAGTAGCCCAGATGTCCTTTCTCCAGCTGTTTTCTATCTGGTGTGTCCTAGATCTACCCTGGAGTCTTAATTTAAATTCTAGTGGAGATCCCAAGGTTTCCAAACCTCCCAGATATGTCCTGCTTACAGGGAAACTTGTATAAAATGATGCACAAGACATGTAGATATTTTCTGTTTGATCTAACGTTGCAGCCATAAAAACATGATGTCTTGGGTTTGAATATTTGACTCAGTGTAAATGTGATGTAGTTTCAATGAAGCTGCAACCAGCAGATCCTCTCAAGGCTCGGCAGCAGCTGCTGATTTATGAAAACTATTAATTTTACCAATTGACTTCTTTTATAAGCTTTCATGACTCCCAGTGAGAATGTGGCGATTGAAAAACCCTCTGCAAATTAAGTGAGCTTTTTTTTTTTGGAGCAAACTATAATTCAACATCCATTTCACGTGAACTCGGTACTGACCCGATGCATTACAAGAGGTGTCTGTCAGCAGTGTTAATAAGCAACTGCCTGCAAATTAAAGTGATGCAGGGAAGAACAGAAAAGCTTGGCTATTTTATTTTGGTTGTCATGTTTATATTACTTTGAGTTTTAGACTTCAAATTAACATTTGAAGGAGTTCTCTTAAGGCTGAGCTGCGTCTCGGCCCTGACTATATCACTGACCTTTGAATACCCTTTGAGCCAGTGCACAGCCTCGGACCATTTTGGTTGTTACCAACTCCAGACTGAAAGTAAAAGGTAACTGGGTCCATTACATCATGGCCTTGGGCTTTGGAGCAACCAGGCTTTGGCAAAAAAAAACAAAACAAAACAATCCTTTCATTCCTATTTCAAAAGAAATAGGAAAGAAGGATTTCCATTCTAGAAATGAATGATACAGTATCTATTTCTTTTTACATGTACAGACTTATATTATTATTATTAGTAGTAGCAGTAGTAGTACTGGGAGTAATACCAAGTTTTGTAGTAGTATCATTATTGTTTTTCATAGCGTAACAATAATCATAATACTTGAGAAACATTAAATAGTAACGATGAACCTCAAAGTTAATGTCTTCATAGATTCTTCTCATTGTGCTGTAGTTATGAGTTACTTGAAATCTTATGTTAAATGTTTTCTTTCTTTCTTTCTGTCTTTCTTTCTTTCCCCCTTGTTATTGAACGATGGATTGCAGGTATTGAACAAGGTGCAGTAGATGAATCTCACTGTAATCTCGGAGTTATCTTTTATCAGGAATCTTTGATCATGTCCTTTAACTCCAACGTAAAACAAACTTCACTGCTTTTTTTCACTTAGTTAACATTGCAAAAACCAGGCACATCCTGTCTCAAAAAGATGCACTTCTTCGTTCTAGGCTGGATTATTGCAACTTCTTATTATCATGCTGCTTCAACAAGTCTTTAAAGACTCTCCAACTGGTCCAGCATGCCGCTGCAAGTGTACTGACAAGAACGAGGAAAAGAGATCATATTTCTCCCATATTAGCTTCTATGCACTGGCTCCGTGTAAAATCCAGAATAGAATTTAAAATCCTTCTCCTCACCTACAAAGCTTAATGGTCAGGCACCATCATATCTGAAAGAGCTCATACTGCCTTGTGACTCCACTAGAGAACTGCACTCCCAGAATGCAGACTTCCTCGTGGTTCCTGGAGTCTAAAAGAGTAGAATGGGATGCAGAGCCTTCAGGTGACAGGCTCCTCTCCTGTGGAACCATCTTTGGGTCCCAGAGGCAGACACCCTCTCTACGTTTAAGAGTAGGCTTAAAACTTTCCTTCTTGATGAAGCTTATAGTTAGGGCTGGCTCAGGCTTGCCTTGGACCGGCCCCTAGTTATGCTGCTATAGGCCTAGACTGCCAGGGGGACTTCCCATGATGCACTGAACTCCTCTCTCCTCCTCTCCTTCTCCATCTGCACACATTCATTTCCCATTAATGCGTGTTACTAACTCGGCATCTTCTCTCTATCATAGTTTTGGGCTTTCTCGCCTCTCTCCTCTCTCCTTCTGTTGCTTTCTGTGGGTATTTCTGCCTCTGGAGCAGTGGAGTCTGGATTTGTGGAACGTGCATTGTGCTACGTTCTCGTTCCTCCCGCTCTCTCTCTCTTTCTCTCAACCCAACCAGTCGAGGCAGATGGCCGCCCACCCAGAACCCAGTTCTGCTCGAGGTTTCTTCATGTTAAAGGGGAGTTTTTCCTCACCTGTGCTCATGGGGGAATGTTGGGTCTGACTTCAAAATTGACTTGACATGTATGTTTAACAAATCATTAAAACCCTAAAAACGTACTGACTTTATTATTTCCTGAATTAATAATAAAATAGCAACTTTTTGTAAGATTTGCTGCCTCATGTCATTGACAGATAACTACCAGTCTTTACATCATGACATAACTTTGACTCCAAGTCAAAAGGCAGCAGAGGGTTCACGTCCTCTCCTTTGGTTTCCCCTGCCAGCTCGCCACTCAAACTAATCACAGCACGCTGCCAGAAGGTCTGAGCGTGTTGGCAATACAATTACTGGATGTCCTGGACAGTTTTCCTCTCTGTCCTTCCCAAACCCATTAATGCCTCCATCACTCAGGATCTTTCATTAGTCCTGAGAGCACACAGACGTTCTGATGGACACGTACAGTAGCCAGTCGTCAGGCTAATCAAGGTGTCACACGTTGCTCTGTGTGGTACTGCAGCCGCCATCGAAAATAATGAGCTAGATCCTGCCTGTGACCCACAACTAATACTGCACAGAGCAATCCCTCCCTCTTAGTCTCTGTCCTTCTTCCTGCCACGCATCAATGTCAGTAAACAAGAGAGATTGTTCCCCACCAGTACCTGACTGCCGCAATTTACCCCTCATGTATAACTGGTGATGAAGTAGCTTTTGAGATTACCACTCGCCTGGAAAGCCCCTGTAAGTGATCACATTATTGAGGTTAAGGGGTAATTGCAAGCGAGCTAACAAAAATGACTGAGCGCATACGTAACTGGAGCCGAATCCTATTAACTGAAGTGAGGTGCACGTATCCGTGTTGACACATCTGAGACGCAGCTTAGGTGCGATATAAAGCCATGTTTATGCCCTAGATTTCAATGCATGCACACAGGCGCTGCAAATTAATGCACGAGCACTGCAGTTACAGTAGCATCCTTTGCCTAGCGGATGCAAGAAAGATGCAGCAACACGTCCGTTGAATAAGGTCCTGAATTCAGTGCAATCTGACATAAACAAAATGCCTTTGTGGATTATGAATAAAAGAAAAGAAAAAAAGACAGCATATATAGTGACTGAGGTGCATACTAAAAATAAAGAGTTTATTTTAAAGCTTTTTTTTGCAAAAGACAGCACTGGCAGCATCCTTGAGGCTAAAACTTTTTATTTTTCTGTTTGGTTGGTTTTGTCTAAATCATTTGCCTAAAAATAATTACGTCTCAAAGACTGACTGATCATCATAAAGCCTTTGAAGAAAATGCACTTTTTCCATCAAAACTAGTTATTAGTGATTGTCAGACCACCAAAACATGACAGTAATCAAACTTAACAAAATAATCCAATACCAGAGCTGTAAGGCTTCTACTGCAATAACAAGACAAAAAACCCTGACAGCACCTTTTTGTTGTCACCTATGCGTGTGCGCATGTGTGTATGCATGTGTATGCGTGTGTGTGTATGCTGCTGGTTTGTCTGTAGTATACTGACATTAGCTGTAGCTATATGTCAGACATAGAGAGTGGTGGGTGCTGAGGCTGAACTTTAAAGGTACCTGCTGAGTGTCTCTGAGATCAAAGTACCAGGGTGCTGTTTTTCAGTCAGGACTCCCTTGCCTCAGATGGACAGTAAAAGAGGAGAGCATGTGAGGGTGATGTGTGTGTATGTGTGTGTGTGTGTGTGTCTCTTGAGGTTGGGGTATTGATAATTCTCCAACATCCATTCATATTCTGCTGATTTTATGAGTTCTCCACATTTTTGTTTTGTTTGTTGCGTTACTTTTACAGTGTCTTTTTACTTCATGCTATAGCAGTAGGTGTACATAAATATTCCAGGCAGTAATACCCTGTGAGAACAGCCCCGCTCTGCCCCTCTTGTCATATAAACACCGCAACTTCTTAACTTTCCAAGTGATGGTGCATTCATCTTCAAAACCCGGGCTGTTCGTCCCCCCTGGCTGGAACTTATTCACTCGGAAAAATCCAGAATCTGCGACAGCTCAGGTTGACATACATAGCGCTGAGTCACTTTTCGTGTTTATTACGGTCCAAGCACTTTTGAAGTCTTTCCCAGCGTTATGTCCCAGCCCAACATCCTTTTTTTGACCAGAGATACATAGAATCACAGAAGCAATCTTAAACTAAAAATAAAGGCACCTGTGTTAAACAGAAAGTAAAAACTGAGGCTGTCAAACATGACATTCTGAGGCGCTGCACATCAGACTCATCCAGTTCTAACAGAACATATTGAGAGGTACAGTATCTTGTTTATTAAGGTGCTAAAAACACTCTATCCGCTCTTAAGTGCAAGTTAAACACGTCTCTTGTAACTCGTACTTGAAATGTGAAACTCTCCCCCTCTCGGTATATACTAAGCTGCTATAAAAAGAAGAGCCAAAGGGAAATTCAGCGAGCATTGACAAGCTGCCACTAAAGTGAACTGCTAAATTGGAGGCTGATCCCTCAGGCATTATGGAGTGAAAGTGCTACTGAGCTCTGGTCTGTGTCAGACGCCTCTGCTGTAACTACCTATTAATGGAAGGCTGATCTGAATCACTGGGTCAACCTATGCCCCCACTGCATCGCATTGTGACGGGCAAACACACACCTTCCCAATTCCATTACTTTATGAGTCAGCAGCCTTGGAGCAGTATCAGTAGTGCAAGCAATCAGGGTCCAGATTGATTCTCCACCAAGTTAGTAATGCCTTTTTTTGCTGATGTGTCGGAGTCAGAAGTGCAGAGGTGCTTTATTCTCCCACAACCTCAACTTCACCAAAAGAGTATCTCAGAGGGTTTTGATAGAGACACATAAGCGTAAAATGGGATGTCTTTATCACAGCATGCACAGTTCTCTTCATGGAGGCCACAATACTTTGTGTATGTTTGGGGAAAAGGTGAGGAAGGCTCCACCGTCCAACTAGGAGACTTCAATACTTATGTTCCAGCAATGACTAGGACACTTCAAGCGTCCTAGTCACACTTGAAGTTCCTGATCTGAAGCTGAGTAAGGCTGGATCTGAGCACCTTGGGCCAAAAGATCGTTTGCACAGCAGCCATTCTGACATGAAATAGCAGGTAAACACAGATGTTACTAATGACATTAATGAGCACAACAGCAAGCAAATAAATGCAGGCAGGGACTAAGCAAAAAGCCAAAACACAGAGCTCAATTGGTAACCATGAGTCTAATACTAGGAAGTAATGCTGGAAAGTGACGAACAAAGACAATATGGTGATGACATAACGAAAACAAGAGACTATATATACAGGGTTCCCTGAAGGCAAAATCAGGGGCAGACAAGTAATTGAGAACAGGTGAGGATGATCACTGGGGAGGAAATCACACAAGGGCAGGAACTGAAATGCCAAGACATGTGAGTACTACAAAATAAAACACTACACAATAAAACAGGAAATGACACAGTTAAGCATCAACAGAATGTTACAGAAACTGCCACTTAAGCCAAGGACACACGAGGCATTTCTCTCCAACTTGTAGCTGGAGAGTCTGCCACACTGAACAGCCGCAGTTTGCTGAATCTCACTGGGCTTTCTGTTCTGCAGGGCGTCACATTTGACAACTGGGGTTCCAGGGGGTGGTGATTTCCCCGACTTTGCTCACAACACCTTCTTCTACTCGTATTAAGTCCCCACCCTGTCGTAGGATTTAAGAAAAAAAAAAATCAAACATGTTTTATTTTGTCTTAAGAGTGCCAAGCGGTGCTGGGAGCACTAAAACTGTGTCGCTGAGGTGTGACGAAAGAAGATAGTTTCCCCTGTGAGGGCCACATTTACGTCCATGAAAGCTTTCAGGCAATTTGCAGTCACAATCTGCGTGGAATTAACCTCAGATTTACTAAGGCAGCAGATAATTAGACAGTCAGCACCTCGTTTTTTCAGTTTTGCACAGGAGCAGTGGTTAAAATGTGCGCACTTCATTGGTGGAGCCCTGGAGTTTGTGCTACATGCAGCCCTAAACCAACTCAGTTAGTAAAAGAAAAATAGTGACGCTGAA
>OMKZ01018621.1:26626-42796 GCA_900302535.1 Neoniphon sammara | reverse complement strand
TTGTGTCCTGCAGCGAGCGTACTGACCCCGACACAGTGCACATCAGCATCGACTGCCTGCTGGGCTACCTCAAGAGGAGTCTGAACACCCAACAGCCGAAGGGGAAAAAAAAAACATATCAGATTCTAGCTGTAAAATAAATACATTGCAGATTTTCCTACCGTTTCTTTCTTGCTCTTTCATTTCTATTTGAGCCCTGATTCCTTGCACTATTCCTACTAATAATAATCATATAGCACCTTCCTTCATCATTAAATACTATAAAACAAATCAAACACTACAAACAAGCCTTGGTACCCAACCTGAAACAGTGGTCCAATGTCCACATCAAAGCCCAAGTCAGCAAACCCTGTGGCTATGACTTTGGCGCCTCTGTCATGGCCGTCCTGCCCCATTTTAGCCACGAGCAGACGAGGGTTCCGGCCCTCGTGCTTCTTGAACTCTGTAACCCTGCAGAGTAAATCAAAGATATCACCAGGTGTATGATAACAATATTAGGTTTCAAGAGAGACAGGTTTAGCCAGTATATGTTAAAGCAATGCTGTGTATCAGCAGCTGTTAAGGGAGTGGGTCATATAAACTATTCCAATGCAAATGATTAAACCAAATATCTTCTATGTAACTGAAACACTGAAGCAACCAAACAATCAGATGGTGTAGAGTATCTTGTAGGTCCAAATGCTGCTTTGCTATTTTTTTTTTTTTACCTGTTGTGAGCCAGGGCAATCTCTTCATGCTCTCCAAACTCACTGCGGTAAGCACCGCTTACCATCCTGGTGCTGGCCTTGTGTTCGCCGAAAACTGCCTTCATAGCATCAGTTATTTCTCCAACAGAACATCTAGAAAAAGATCACACAGCATCTTCCTCAATGTGTTTTCACATTACGCTGATAACCATCACTGCATACGGCAAGAGAAAATCATCTAAAACTCTGACTAACAATAATTCATTTTGTTCCTGTCTGTATTAAATCATCTGCATTCAATAAAATAAATGTTAATTTCCTTACTTTTTCCATTAAAGGGATTTCTCATTTTATTGCTGTATGCTTGATTTACTGTGTGATACATGGGAGTACCTTATATATGTCTGTGTCACATCAAAATTAAGTGTTTGGGTTTCTTGTGAATTAGTTTTAATGTGATCATAAGTGTCCTGTGACAGTCCCACATAGTGTAGCAACATCTCCGATGAGAAAAACGCTGAAAAACGACGCATTGCTGCAATAGTAATGTAGTGGTGTGTGTGTGAGACAAGATGTCATGTTCCTCAAGCAAGTAATAAAGTATAGTTCTTATCTTACAAAAGTTCACCTATGAGGGATATGAGGGGCTTTGCCAGTTATCCTACATCAGCATATGTATTCATAATATTCAATATTCCTACAGCAAAACATCTTGATGAATAGTGTCTGTAGAAAATGCATGAGACATCATGGCAACACAATTAATTGTTTGACGATAAAGCAATGCAGGCTTAAGCACTTTCACTACAAGCTGAGACATTAGCCTGAAGGTATCTCACCTGGCTCGACTCGCCTCCACGGCCAGGTCTAACAGGTTGCCCTCCCTGGTCCGGGCGCACTCTTCAATGGCAGCCAGACACTTCTTCACTGCCTCAGGGTCACGGCTGTCCCTCACCTACAGGAGATAAGGGAGATAACCGTGACATTACCATGGCATGTTCTTACAGACCGCTCAGCCTTGGCAGGGACACACACACACACACACACACAGGACATGGGCAAAATAACAGTAACACCATATAAAAAGGGCTTAAATCACAATCACAAAGGCAGCTACACAGGTGAGTCAGAGTAAGCCAAATGCCGGGTAGCAGTAGGTGACAACAAAAGTCTGACAATTTAAAGGAAAAATTCACATTAGCAGGGCGCTCCAGTGGCTCCAGTGGAACCCATAATCTGCATTCATATGTGGTTCAGTGGTTGCAATCTTTTCCTTGCCTCAGGTAAAGGCCTTAGGGGAGAGAGTGCTCAATGCAGGCTAAACAGTCTGGCATTTACTTCAACCTTATCTGACAGCTACTCTCCACTGCATCTGTCATATGTGGTTCTGTACTGACACCAAGAGACCTTCCAACAAAAGCACTGAGCTGAAGACATGATACTATGGCCTATGGCAGTAGGTACAGAGTGCTCTTCTGTTGGGGTTCATTATTCTGGATGGCTCCTAGCAGGACCATCTCACATATCGCTGCATGTACATATATCACATATGTTTCTGAGAAAAAAAGAACAGATGAGGGATGGAAAGTTGAATGCTGTGTGATACTTGTCTGAGGTGTGGATCTAAATGTGACATACAGAAGTTTTGCTAATCTACTGCTTCAATGGTTTGATTATGCTGAATGGGGAAAAAAAAGAAAAGAAGTGAGTGTGTTTCTTTATCAGAGGCAAACTGGGATTTGTGCACAACAGTGGGCAGCAGGGTGGCATGAGGATTAAGGAGATGATCTCCCCTGTGACAGCAAGGATCCACCCTGCTGATGTACACTTGAGACCCTTAAGGCTCCTGCAGATTTCCAGAGAAACCACTGCCATGATGCACCAGGAGGAAGACAGTGAAGTGAAGACAATCCTGACAAAAAAGTCCCTGTGATGCAAGGTACGGTACTGTCTTTCCGCAATGCACATGAATATGTGAGTGAAGGAGTGATTGATGAGCAACATAAGAACACTGAAACAGGATTAAAGTATGGCAATTTCAGATACAGCTTCAGGGATCACTGAACTAAAATGACAGCTCTTTGACACCAAAATAAGGGCAGCCATAGCAATGCATTGAGTGGAAATTTACAAAGAGGTAAATTAATTTTTTTTAGCTCAATTATCATGTTTGTCTTGGGGTAAAGAGTGCAATCTGCTGAATGAAATAAAAAGATGATGCTACTTAGGAAACATATTTATGAAACGACCTTTTATTTGTTGGGTATTGTTTTCGGTCCTGTCCGTCTGTGTGTGTGTGTATGTGTCTGTTTACAGCAGAACTCAAATAGTTTTGACCCCATTCATACCAAACTTGGTGGAATTGTTATGGGTCAGCTAATAAAGACCTGATTCAATTTAGAGAATGATCGGTCAAAGGTTAAGGCAGCGGTACTCAATAGGCGGCCCACGGGCTGCATCCGGCCCGCTGACCTCCTATTTGTGGCCCCCGAACTGTAATTCTTTAGGTACGTGCGGGTATAGACCGTATAGCGGGGCTTGTCTCCATGACAACGGTACACAGACTGCCTGTTACTTGGTCGCGCTGCGAGCACGATTTTAAGTTTCACTTTCGTTTTTGGAGTGGTTTGCATATTGTCACTTTGCCAGCTGTATCACAGCATCACGTGTGTCCTGATCGACCTCAATAAATGGACCTTTGGCTCATTGAAAAAAAAAATATTTGTGGCCCTTGGAGATTTGTACTTGAGTACCCCTGGGTTAAGGTCAAAGTTTCAGCCCAAAGCCAGTACATAGGAAATATTTATAATAGCCATACCAGTGAATGGTAAGAGATATTCATATGGTTACTGATAAACACTAACATAACGTGATATAAGACCTTGCTATTGGTCACATGACCTTTGACCTTCAGTGACCATGAAAGGTTGAAGTGATGGAAAAATTTTGCACGCATTATTGATCTTATAGCATTTCACTGTCAAACATGCAGCACGCAGGTGTTGCAGCCTCTGAGTGCCCCTTCTAGTTTCTTAATGGGTTATTCATGTCATACAGTGAGTACTGATGGAGTGTCCTGATGCCTCATAGCCTAGAGGGTGTATAGAAAGGATGCTGTTATTATTGTGATAAATTGTTGTAATAACTAACTGAACATGGGGTCCATTAAAATATACTATGTAATCCTTATCCTATTATTGTGAGGCATGTTATGCTTCACAATAATACAGTTATAACACAATGACATATACTGTTACTGTGAAAGCATCTAAAAAAACAAATATATAAAATAGTACTCAATGCAATGCACTGACGAAATGAAAGCCCAATGCACAGATAATACTGTAACACACATCGACACCTGTAAGAAGACTATCACTGACCCATCTACAAGATGATTCCCTAAGGGTCACTGACCTTTTTGAGTTTGTCGATCTGTTTCTGGCGCACAACAGTATTATCGATGGCCAGAACCTCTACAGTCTCCTCTTTCTCCAAGCGGTACTTGTTCACCCCGACAATGACCTCCGAACCTGCCAGACAACAAAGAACAGTAAGTGTAAGGGTCAGCAGGGACATGGGATTAATACAACTAGGTAAATATAAAAACATATAAATGGCTCTACATAAAAACACAAATAAACATATATATTTAAAACATACACGCTTTATGATGGCCTTTAAGCACAACATTACCAGATAAGCAATTTTTGACTTAGTACAAAAAAGAGAACATTTATTTTAAGGACAGGTCTGGATCCCAGTTCGCATCAACAGCATGGTCAAAGAGGTCAACAGAACAGGCAGCAATAAAATGCACTGTAATGCACAGAGGTGACAATGAGCCTCATCAAAAATTGACCTCAGCACATCAGAGAGAAGTAGCAAGGCAACGAGTTGAAAAACAGGACGGCCAGAAGATAGAATTCCTCTCCTACTGGGTTCAATGACTTCAGCTGGGTTCAGTCTCTCGTCTCCTCTACCTGCATCACCTCCTCCCTGCATGCATCAGAGACAACAGTGGTAAGTTGTGATGAAAGCGCCTGGAACGGCCATGTTCACAGGGCCAGCCCTTGCTGGAGTCCGATAAGGTAGCCTGGGGTCCTCATAAGGATCAAAGGCTTCCCTACGGCTCAGTCACAATCCATCCACTGCACCATCGTCCTATCCACTCCACCTCCATTTGTGCGTTCACACAGAGGGTTCCCCATGTTGTAGGCTGTCCCAAACCAATTATGGAGGTGTGGAAGTGGACTGTGGAAAGCCTCTGAGAGTGTGGGTTGATGCCAACTCACAATGTTCCACTACTGCTACATGGGAGTGCACATGTAGACCAACGAAGGAAAAATGCAGATGTAGGTTCCATCTTGCTAGCATTACTTAATTAAATATCATTTCCCCACACAACCTTTCCACTTGGCTTTAAACATCATGAAATGACATTTAAAATCACAAAATGTGTGGCGATTAAATATCATTTTATCACTAAGTTCAAAAGACTCAAAGGAGATCTCAGCAAGAGATCTCTTTTGTGCTGCAGAAGATCCTCTACACCAACCTTCGTTGATGTAGAAGCAGATTCTGCCACCTTTTGTTTTCCCTGATAGCTTTGTTACGCGATCCGCTCTGTGCAGATGTAAGCCCGGCAGATGTAATCCACTGTTGGGGATGAATACACTCAGCCAGGTTTCAGTGAAGCAGAGGGCAGCAGAACGTGCAAAGTCCTTGTTCGTCCCATTGAGGAGAAGCAGCTTGTCCATTTTGTTAGGCAAAGAGCAGAGATTCGCCAGGTGAATCGATGGGAGCACAGTTCAAAGTTGGAACTTTACTAGTGCACCAGTACATTTCCCCTGTCTGTGTCTCCTCCATGCCACCAAAAGAACCGCTGTTCCTCCTGAACATGAGCATGCTGGGTGCAGATGATTGATGTCATGTTACAAGAGTTCTGCATGATGAAGCTCAAATGACATTTACAGGTACCTCTGCCAATTAGAGCTGTGAAGGTGCCTTATGCAGAATGTGTTCCAAAACAGGTTGAGTGTCACTGCCCGAGGCAGCAGAGCAGCAGAAGTGTCTGTATATGTCTGAATTCCATAGGATGCCCAACACAGCCCATAGTGAAGCAAGAAAGAGGAGGTAACAGAACTGCAAATGTATTTCATCAAGCTCAGGGCTAGTACTGGAATTGTTCTCAAAGCTGACAAAAGGCAAGTTTGAACATTTGTTGAGTGATTCTGTTGGTGTTCTTGTCAGCCATGCAAAAAGCAAAGAAGCCTGAAAAAAAAAAGCGGCAAGATAGAAAGAGAAGCAAACAAGGAAACCACTGAAAGGAGACAAACAAGTTAGGTTCAGTACTTTAATACTAAACCAACACCTCTACACCACCAGAGCTACCAGCCCCACTTGCAAAAATATCCCTACTGCATACTGAGCATGCACTGCCTTATCATGCACCCTCAACCCCAAGGAAAACTCTGGTACATTTACTGCGCTGCCGAAAGTGTCCCCTATTTCTAATTCTGATGCAGAAGGCTCAGGTATCTTTGTCAGCTCTGCTCCACTGTTTTATGCTTGAACATCATGTGTAGAAGTAATAATTCTAATAAATGAACATAACTATTCTGCATTCAGTCACACTGGACTGAATGGCAATAAAAGTAAAAAACAAACAAAAAATGCTCAGTCTTGTGTGCATTGCCACAGTCTGCTCGGCCGATAAGACTGATATGTAATGTTAATATAATCTGTTTTCACTGAGGAAATCATCCATTAATGCATGATGTCTAGAATGTAATGCAAAGTGTATTGTTTACAGCCAGTCTTACACTGTAAACACACAACAGTCAGTCCATTTTTAAGATTTGGAAAGCGACATGAAATATGCTAAATACTGCAGAATGATAACTGACCAGTAGCCATGGATATAAGTCAACGAAAAGTGAATGAACATCCAAAATGAAAGGAAGTCAATAAAATTTGTCACCTGGTCATGACCTTAGAAAGTATGGAGTTGGTAATTGCATTAACCCAGGCGAACCCAGGGGCCAAGCATTTCCACCAGCGTTTGAGATCCAAATATAGCAGTAATGTTCAAATGTTTGAGATCACCATTCAAGCCCACGGGAGAAATTAAGAAATGATCTTACAGTCCCACAGTTTGCACCAGAATGCATGGTCTATTTGTACTGAAAAATCTGTGACCAGCCAGCAATGCACTGCCAGGGTAAAGGCCAAAGAATCCAAATGAGAATTGGCTTAAGGGGCAGATGGAGCTGTACATGTTAAAGAGACACTATCCAATTTGTACACATCTTGTTTTCATTGAGCATGTGTTATTTTGTCCTCAAGGCCTACGGAAAACACTGGGGGGGAAACTACAATAAACCTCCCACCACATACACACCTCCCAACCCCAACAACAACATCCACACAACAAAACACACACGCGGCAGCCAGATGCAAGCTGTGGTACTCCCTTGTCTTAGAGAGCATGCACAATACTTTCCTATGCATTTGGCAAAACTGGGCAAGACTTGCCAATACCTGATAACAAGTGACAAGTTTGTTTTTGTTATTTTTTTTATCTCTCATTTAACCAGCGAGGATTTGCTGACCACATGTTCTTTTTCTACTAACATCCCAATTTGCATTCAATCTATGTGTGGCATCTTAAGTGGCTGAGTGGTAGAGATCATGAAGTAAGTAGTGGAAGAGAGGGCAGATGGTAAGATGGGAGAAGGACAGAGGCTATAAGAAAAAGTACAGATGTGTAGATGGGACCACAAAAAAGGTGCGTGTATATTTTCAGTGTACCTGAGTCAATGCGGGCCTGTCTACGTGCAGCACATTCCTCAATGCGAAGTTTAGGAATGCCCTCTGCCACAGCTCTGGCCATTCCCCCCATGTCCTCGATGTCTTTAATGAACTGTACAGAAGCAGAGAAAACACAGGCTTTAAATGGAACATTACTCTATCAGATAATCAAGGCAACCATGCATATATCCAAAAACCTGCGAATGAGAATGTGCATTTTGACTGTTAAACTATTAACCTTCAGGGCTGCGTTATAGACATCATCTGTGAGGGACTCCATCATGTGCGAGCCCCCCCACGGGTCGGCCACTTTGGGGATGCCTGATTCCTCCTGGATGATGATCTGGGTGTTCCTGGCGATGCGGGCGCTCTTCACAGTGGGCAAGCCCAGGGCTTCATCAAATGAGTTGGTGTGGAGCGACTGGGTCCCCCCAAACACAGCTGCCATGGCCTCAATCACTGTACGCACCACATTGTTGTACGGATCCTTAAAAAAGGTGCCATAGGAGAGATTAAAAATTACAATGACAATGGAAAAATCAGAACCAAAAACACATACATCTACATCTACAGACTATGACAATCTTGTGATTGCTGCTATTATTATTGTTGCTGCTGTTGTTATTGTTATCATTACTATTACTACTAAAAACTGACACTGTTTGACACTCCAAGTGTTAAAATAGCAGTAAAGGTAAAGCAATTTTCAAGACTTTTTTAATATTAGTTCAAATGAGATTTAAGACCACTTTCAGACCAATTTCACTCCAAAAACACAACCATTAAGTAAGAAGATTTCTCAGTGGCAAAGTATGAATATGTAGCGTACGAACCAAGGAACATAAGAAAATGTGGATTATTTCAGGAACTTTATGATATTAATCTACATTTTCACCTGTGTGTGTGTTAGAGCACACACACACAATGGCCTCTCACTTCACGGCATAAAAGATGTCAAGAAGAACATTGAACAGAACTAAGAAAGCCAGTCTTTCTCACCACCCATGAAAGAAGAGTAGACATGAATGAATGAATACCCAGCCTTCAAATACTCTTCCTAGTTAGGATAGTAATGACATTATCTCCACTCCATCTTTGATTCGCCTTTTCACCATTCTTGGCTTTTCCTTTGCCCACTCTTCTTCTCTGGTCTTGCAGACCGCCCTATGGCCCGTTCACTGCACTTTGAGCGTTGTCTTTTTACTATGAAAGCTCATCAAGAAAGAAACATGCAAGAAGAAGAAACAAAAGAAGCCTAAAGCCATAAGCCAAGTGCCAGTTTAGCCATGGCACGCCGTTTGCCATTTGAACGCATATTTTTGTAATTTCCTATTTTTGTCGCGTATATTTTTGTGTATTGAAAATTATTTCTACATTTTAAGTCTGTCTGTTTCCTTAATTGCTGCCTCCAAATCAGCAAAACAGTCATCAAGACTTTTTCCAAGAATCTTTTTATTGGTTAGAGCAGAAGCTGAACGTCTGAATCAAAGACCTTCCAAGACCTCCAGCGGTTCTCATCTGGCTGTTGCCTTGGCAACCCGAAGATCGCCGAGTCTGCTTCGCCATGCTCAGCACTCTTCGTGAAGTTCGCCTCATCATCAGCCCTACATCGCTGCTGAAACAGCAGGAAACCAACCATCTTCCATGCGTTCTGTCTGAGAGTTGATGCAAAAGCTAACCCTAAATTATTTCCCTTTTAATTGATTTTAGTTAGTACTATTTGCCCCGCATGGCATTTTGACTCGTTTTAATTCTAGTTCTAATTTCATTCATTCTGTTGAAATAACTTAATTTCCTCATTTATTCATTCATTCGTTCGTTTGTTTATTTATTCACTCAACCTATTTGTATATTCAATTTTCTTTATTAATTCCTATTACTTGGTAGACTATTTCAATAAACATTTAGATTTATAGCCAAGTCGTTGTATTTGTGTGTTCCTTTAAAGCAAAGACAGAGATCCTTGTGTCGGGAAGAAAGACCTTTCAGATCTGAGACTGATCAATTTGGTCTGTTTTCTTTCAATCGAAGGAGATGCCCCAAATTTCAACGAGAGCAAAACTCAAATACAACTACCTTGCTCTCATGCAACAAATACACACATTCAAAATGTCTATGACTGACTAGGAATCGGATACAATATTTAGCCATATTTCAGAAGTTTTACGGCCTTGAATTTAGATCATTTAAACCACTTTAGGATCTTTAAAGGACATTCAGACATCCTGTTTACTATTTACCTGTTCAGTGAGCGACCAGCCTGACGTCTGGCAGTGTGTGCGGAGAAGGAGAGACTTTGGGTTCTTGGGCTGGAAGTTCTCTTTCAAGAGCGTGGCCCACAGCCTCCTGCCTGCCCTCAGCTTGGCAATTTCCATGTAGAAGTTCATCCCAATACCCCAGAAAAATGACAACCTGACAACAGACAGATAAAAAAATGGTCAAGGAATAACATCTCTACAGTTAAATATACTGAGAAAAGACTAACTGTAAAACCATTCGGCAGAACAATGGAAGTCAGTTTTCTATACACATGCCTAGTTTTTAAATCCCAAAATACAAGGCCTACCACAAAGATTCTCCAAACTCGTAAAATAAGGTTTTAACAGGTGCTTCTTATGATTCATGTGCGCTGTTTTCACTGCTACACATATGCATGTTCTTCTCATACACATACTTATCTGAGAGTTCAACAAATAATGTCCATGATTATAAAAGATGCACACAGCTACATCAACAAAACATGGAAGTAAGGCAACAAGCCTCATCCAAGCTCTATGTCAAGCTCTATAAGGGGATACAATCTGGCCTTCGCTGTAGTTTCGGGCCTCACCTTGCCTTCACCTTTTCATTGAACAGCACAAGCTCTCACTCTAAAAATACTTCATGGTGTTGCGCATCCCACTTCCTGGCTTTAAAAAGAGAGGTTGACATCACAGTCACTTTGTCTATTAAGCTCTAAAGTCTATGTTATAACCCAGTTGGTCACGATTTTGGGAAAAATGGTTCAGCTCTACACTGTGGAAAATTATAGGTTATATCACAAAACCTCCCATCTCACAGTTTGTGAAATCTCTGCATTGATTCAGGCATGCCTCTAAGGGCACTGATCTGTAGTGAGCCTTCAGCATGTTCCTGTGATTACACCCACAGGTAACTCCACTGCCATTATCTAAGGAATTGAAAGGCAGTGAAAAGACATTGCTGAAAGACAAATGATGGGGACACAATGGAGGGACAATGCCAGAAGCAAGTATTGGACAGAAGGCAAAGATGAGGCAAAATGGCTTTCCTTAACTGAGTGTTACTGACTGAAAAGGGCCTCAATCAGCTGTGACAGAAAAAGGACGTTGTTATTTCCTCCCCCTGTCTTAGCAGAGGTGTTCTCTCTGGTTTGGTAAACCACTTGCAAAGTAACACAACTTAATGACGTCAAGAAATGGCCTGTGTCGCCACTTCATCTAACAGCCTCTAAAAAAAAAAAAAAATCACTGTTGGAGTTTTTGCTTCATGTAGATTCACATCTTGTAACTATGCTCCACATCAATGAAAATGCATTACTATCTCCTCCAGAAGGCTTTCAGATAATGTAATGCACCCTGTTGCGGCCAAAATGGAGGCCCACAGTTCTTAGTGACAGTGGCTGTGAGGAACTGAGATAATCTATTAAAAACGGTTAATTTCTATGTTGTTTTAATTTGGGCACCAATCATTTTGCTACATATAAATTTGATCAGTTCTGTATGTAGAGACTGTTACAATATTATCTCATAAATCACTGTATCTGGGCAACCTTAATGACTCTCCAGATTAAATAAAGGTTAAATCTATCACTCTCTTTTTGTAAACACATCTGATTTGGACATTAGCTAACATAACTAGTAGAAGCTAGCATTAATAGCAGCTAGTAGCCACTTTAACACTAACATGAATTGCTTTGTATTAGACTGCTGGCTAATTAGCTAGCTAACAAAGCCAAAAAAAACAATTGAGCTGCCATTAGCTACAACTAAGAGCGTTTTGTCATAGAGACTAGGACCAACTGGACTATGACTGAACACAGGACAGCTTCCTGCATCACAGTAACCTAAATTTTGAAACAAATCAAGCTTATCAGACTATTCTCTTTTACTTAGTACTTTACCGCATGGAAGAACACTCACACCTCATCTTTTTTTTTTTTTTGTCTTTTTTTGTAACCTGGTTATTTGTTTAGCTGTCATTTGTGTATAGCCAGGTACACTCAGAGGTTAGTAACTCAACCGCAAATTGTCTATGGCATGAATTAAGATTATTATTTGTCCATCTCCATGTATACTCCCTAACGAACTGTAAGTCTGTACCCTTGTCTCACAGTGATGCACAAGGAGAAGAAAAGTAACAGCTACAGTATCCAGAATGACTGTCTGGGTTAATGAGCATTTGAGTTCAGTTGAGTTAAAGCTACACTGTGCAACTTTTTTTTTTACATTAAAACTAGAACAACCAGGGCTGTGCTTGCCGGACCCTGTCCCAAGCAATGTTTAGCTGTCACCACTAGGAGGCTCCAGCAGGTTAGTTCTGCCCTGTTCCCAGGAATGTTTAGTGGTCACTACTAGGAGGCACCACTATCTTGTTTCTGAAAATAGTCCATAAGTCAGAGAGTGACATACCAGTTTCAAGACCTTCGAAATGCTGTATATTGTAGCTTTACAGAGGGTACAGATATATAAGGCAACCTGCGTGCAGCCTCCATGCTCATTAACATTTCATTATCTAATACCTTGGAGCAAACTCATCAATAGTTAAGCCTGCTTTGAGGCCTGTGCGGCAATACTCCAGGCCATTGGCAATGGTGTAGGCCACTTCCAGGATTGCATCTGCTCCAGCCTCCTGCAGATGGTAGCCACTGAT
The DNA here is from genome assembly GCA_900302535.1 of Neoniphon sammara. NCBI lineage: Eukaryota > Metazoa > Chordata > Actinopteri > Holocentriformes > Holocentridae > Neoniphon > Neoniphon sammara. The sequence goes on along the minus strand of OMKZ01018621.1, from coordinate 30,407 downwards.
GGAGATGGAGTTGAACTTGGGCATGTGCTGTGAACACAAAGTAGTCAGTACATCAAAGAAACATTAAGATCACAATATCCATGTGATTTAGGGACTACACACATTATATGTTCTCAATCGAACAACTACTTCATTATTAAATAACACATGAGTGGTAAATACCTTCGAGGTGTATGCGAAGATGTCTGCAATGGCGTGCATGGAAGGTTCCGGGGGAAAGATATAGGTGTTGCGTACCATGAACTCCTTCAAGATGTCATTTTGAATAGTGCCGGTTAGTTTGGCTTTGGGTACACCCTGCTCCTCTCCCGTAACAATAAACATCGCCAGAACAGGAATCACCGCTCCATTCATTGTCATAGAAACAGACATCTTCTCCAGCGGGATTCCATCAAACAGCATCTTCATGTCCTCGACTGTGTCTATGGCAACTCCGGCCATGCCAACGTCTCCATGGACTCGAGGGTTGTCTGAGTCATAACCACGGTGAGTGGGGAGGTCAAAAGCCACAGAGAGACCCTGCTGTCCAGCTGAAAGGAGAGGGCGAATGAGAGCGGGGATGACGAATGGAAAAACAGGAGATGGACAAGATGAAGGGGAGTCAGATGGGAATAGAGAGAACACTTAAAATTGTTTTTCAGCAAAAAAACTAAACAACACTGACACAGGTCTACAGTGCAAGGCTAACTCATGCAATCTCTGCTGCAATGTCATATCTCTACTAGTAGTAGGGGAGGTTCAGTGCATTGGTTTACAGCATTTAGCAGGGAGTGGTCAAAGTATGCACATAAAGTCACCCTCCAGCCACTGGCTAATACTCAGCAAACGGCCTAAAAGCACCATCAACATCAAAGATTCAGCCAGAAACTATAAGACCATTGGTAAGTCTCTCTAATGGAGCAGTTTCCCCTGATACTAAACGATGATTTCTCTTTAGGCTATTTCACCACATTCATTGTTAGGATATGTCAGTAGAGTGACAAATATTCATTACTTTACAAACAAAGGGTATTATTCACCAATATTAAAAATATAATGCTAAATTCCTATACAAGACCTATACAAGACAATTTTTTTGCAGCAAAACATTTAACACACAAGTGAATGTAAACTATTAGTATAGACTGCCATCTAGTGAAAGAGACAATTTGGCAGTTGTAGAGTTTTAGGAGTTTTAAGATGAATTAAGCACATACTCTTTATGCGCATTAACTATATGTCATGTGTCACCCTTCAACACCACTAAAATTAAAGTGATTCCATTAACTTTAATCTAGTTTTCTGCTGAACTGTGGATCCTAATGTGCTCTTCTAATATGCTCTAATACAGTTTTAAATGTATGTATGATTCATGAGTTATTCAGTGTCCAGATCTAAGGAGGTGGACCACGCAAAAACCACTGACTTTCTGAAGTGATTACACATAATCACTTCAGAAAAGGGGTGCCATCCATGTAATTTTTTAATGGACTTCATAGAAGACTGTGTTTACACTTACACTATGTACTGAACTGTGGCAAGGTCAACACCTAGCACATTAAGTTTCAAACACTGTAATACTTAACATTTTGTCAGTAGTTTCCAGTCAACGCAATCCAGCAACGTGATTTCTTGAGATCATGAGTATTAGCTGTACATTTCTAAGGTAAAAGGAAAAAGCTCATGCATGACACATTTGTTGCCAAATAAAATTTAAGTGGTACAGAGTAACCAGAGCACACCTCCCAAGCTGTACACTAGTTGAAACCTGACATTATTTCTATGTGATGACTTCTATCTGGTGTAAGGCCACCAAAAAGAATAAATGAAGACAGAAACTAACTTGATTGATCTCAGTGACTGAGCAAGCAAGTTTTTAACTAATCTGCTTTTACCTTTTAACTGAATTTTTTGCACTGTTCTTATACTACACACAAAATACAACTGAAAATGGGTCTGTGTCAACTTTCAAAAACTATATATTATGGCATTTGAGCTGATAAGTTAGCTTCCAATGCTACAAGTATGAGTAACTTACAGGCCTTCCACTTCCCCTGGAGCATGTATCATTTTGAACTCATTTTAGGGATGGCTTTCTACTTAAGGTTTGATTTAACAGTGTTTTCAGATGAACAAGTTGATAATGGGAGTAATCAAAACACCAAGTGGCTGTGCAGGCTACCTTTGATGTTGTCTTTGTAAAACTTGTTGCTCTCCTCTACAGTGCTAAAGCCAGCATACTGCCTGATGGTCCAGGGTCTGAATGTGTACATGGTGGGATAGGGCCCCCTAGTGTAGGGAAACACTCCAGGAAGTTCATCAGCATGGTCAGCCGTGTCCGTTTTAGTATAAACAGGCTTTATGTTGATTCCCTCAGGCGTGCGCCATATCAGATCTTCCGGGTTCTTCCCCTTCAGCTGTTTCTTAGCCAGGCTGGCCCATTCAGGATGCAGCTCCAGCTTATCATGACATGGCTTGGCAGTGTGGAATTGACAGGAGTGTGTGTGTGCTGAGGAGGCAGAAGCTCCAACCAGGCGCCGGGCAGCCAAGGCTGCGCATGCCCTCTGTGCTGTCAGCATGCTTCCTGTTGTCTGGGTCACACACACATGGATCACCTGTCTAAAGAAGAGGAGGAGGAACAGAGATGAGGTAGAGAATAAAGTTAGTGAGTTAATGATGGTGGCTCTCTGTCACACAGGGACTACAACAGTACATGCTGTTTTCTCTGAAGGACTTCCTACCAAATTCCATTCAATATCCAATTTGATGTTGCCTTGCTTGTCAGCAAAGCTGCATGCCTTTTTAAAGTACTACCCATGACCATTTCTAAGTCCGTAGGGAGACAACCTCCTTAAATTCGGCGAAGATATAATCCAACAAGCAATGTTACACACTGACCTCCCTCACCCACCCTACTGAACGGTTTACTCCTCATATCTTTTCATGGGACCCAGTTCCTGCCAACAGGCCTGCCTACAGCAATGTACATGTATGACAATTTGAGAAAACTGAGTCTTAATAGGCCAATAAGCCATGGTTAATACTGATCAACTGTTCAATTAATCTCGATCAATTAGTCAATACTGACAGGCAGATTATTAGTCAGATGATTAATCAAAAAAACAATCTTTATTTATATAGGTCTGATATTTAGGTAATGACTGATAACGCTGATGCCTCTGTCCCGTCGTGTATTCTTTAAGTTAGTCCGTTTTAGCTATCTTTGTAATCAAGCTAACTTCACTATCGAGAGGTCTGAGGAAATCTAGAAGTCACGGTATTATAAGATAATGTGATAATGATAGGAGTGTCCCCCAAAAAGTAAACTAACGTTTTTAGCAAAGGATGCAAAACGTGTTAAGGTTGGGATAGCTAGAGTCGGCTAGCTCATTAGCACTCAGGAACTGCAGCGACAGTTTAAACCCGACGGAGTTTGCATTATTTTAGAAACATAAATGGATGTCTCCAAAACGATATTGAAAAATTTGAAAATAAAATTTATTGCAGAGTATTCGTATTTTGTCATTAATGAAAAAAATCCTGACCTTGTCGTTTGTTATGTTCTGTTGGCTGTACGAAAGGCGTGTATTTGTCTGGCCAATGAAGTTTCATAACATTGACAGTCAGCCAATCGCAAGCTGCCGTTAAGGGTCGAACTTTGACCTATGACACCGGATGTAAATAGACACCCAAGATTGCCAAATTTCGGAGAGATGGTCAACTCCTTAATAAATCTATGGTTCACTCTAGTCTGGTGTTGCTCTTGACGGAAATCACCAGAAGGGGGTGATGTTGCACACAA
>OMKZ01018621.1:0-26606 GCA_900302535.1 Neoniphon sammara | reverse complement strand
AAAGACCCTAATACTTCATTTTACGATATTTATAATCATTATGTCTGATGTACGCGCAAACGTAAACACACACACACACACACACACACACACACACACACACACACACACACACACACACACACACACGCACACACACAAATAATACATTAACTCAATATTTGAACATAGTACACACAATTTTTATTAAGAGTTGATTGATAAAACGGTCATTGTAGCCATGGCTCTTCAGGAGTTCTGTACAGTATTGGATTTGGATTCTTTCTGCGGTACACGTGCAGTAAATGTATATGAGGGATATAAAATATACTAAACACAGCAATATCATTCATAGCATTCAGCAGGACAAACCTTTATCAAAGTGGCAATGCAGACAGTGGTTGTTAATGCCCAGTTACCATACAGAGCAGAAGTATTGTACTTTCAACATGTACCCTCCCTCTGTTTTTAAAACTGTAAGGCAGTATGTTTTGATTGCAATGTAGTACGGCTTCCATCAGATGACTGATCTGTTCTTGATTCAACAAAATTTACAACTTCCAAATGAAATAATAAAAAAAATGTGTGGGTAAACCAACTGACAAACATTAAGACAAAGAAACCAAACGGTGGTGTGTGTGTGTGTGTGTGTGTATGTATGTATGTATGTATGTGTGTATGTGTGTGTGTGGGATCGTCTTGCAGTAAGAGCTGTGAAAACCTTCTGCCTCAGTATCATAAATGGCAAGTTGGCAACAAAGCAGCAATAGATACTTTAAATGTTGAACTGAACAAGATGGTATAAATCAAAGGGAAGAACTGTAGCTGGATGGTGGGAGGCAGCAGCCGACATGGTCTCCCTGTGAAAATAGGTTGTGGCAAATGCAGCCTCATTAACTTTGAACCTTTGTGACGTTTCACCCCATGCATCACTCCAGCTTGAGGAGCTCCACGTCAAATATAAGTGTAGCGTTCGGCGGGATGACCCCTGGGTGGCCTGTTACTCCGTATGCCACGTCCGGTGTGCAGGTGAGCTTAGCTCTCTGGCCCAGGCTCATCTTGAGGAGCAAGAGGAAAGTAGACCAGGAGGAATGAGTATGTTGATCACGTGTTTTTAATGCAGATTAAATATGACAGATGTAGTTTATGCAAATTAATGACCTTCTTGCTTTCCTCTCTTACCTTTGCTATTCCTTCCTCCCACCCCTTGATGACCTCCATTCGTCCAATCTTGAACTTGAAGGGCTTGTTTCGGTCTCGAGAGGAATCAAACTTCTTCCCATTCTGCAGCATACCTGTCAAAAGGAAACCACAGTTCAAGGGAAGCATTTGGCAGAGAAACGACACATTTTTTGTAGTCTACCACAAAACATTTACATTTGGATTTACATTTAGTCATTTGGCAGATGCTTTTATCTAAAGCAACTAACAAGTGAGGCAGAGAAACAAATCAAGTGCGCAGCTAGAAGAGCCAATGTAAGTGATATCTGTGCTGTAAACTGTTGCTATGACTTGTATTACCTGACCCTAACAAACACAACAATGTTAAACAGGACTCTAGTGATGTCACACCCTTCCTACAATTTTTTTTGTAATGACATAATTCAAGATTAGAGGCTAGAGGCGGGTAGCTTTCAACAGCGCCAGGTTGGCTCCTAAAAGAGAAATCATACTATTAGGGGCGTCTTATCAAGATCTTGGGTTTCTTTCAATTATCCAAATATGAACAAAGGGAATTTGAAGCAGGAAGTGTTGGCCTGGTTCAGTGGATTATTTTTAAAGTTAAGTAGGCCATTGCTTGCCTGTATCTAGACCACAGGGAGAAGAGGGGAACAGAGGCAGCGCAGTGCAGGACTGTGTTCCTTCACAGCACTGACCATTCAGGCATGATAATAACATTAGGGCCATTAAACACTTCCAAAGGCATAGACAGACACTAGTCCCATTTTATTAGTCATTTTAACATGCCCTCATTGACTCCCCCTCAGCACCTCTCCTCAGGGAAAACCCTGCTGCCACCTCAAGTGTCGCTCCATTCCTCTGATCACTCATCTTTCTGAGACTGACCCTCTAAGAGCCGAGGGAGTGGATCTACAACAACATAAATTTCAGGAGGGCATCTTGTCTGGAAAGGAGTGTTCCGTATCAAATATTCTGCTACTCCCTCACATGTTACAAGTAGCCACTCGTGTGATGTATGGTGTTAAGTATCACCAAGGGGACATTAAGGAGAGTGAGTTAAATGACTAGTAAAATGAGACTACCACCTACATAGCATACCTCATCAGAAAAACGACACCAGGGCTGTTTCTTTGCAAATATTACATAAACATGGGGCACTAACTGGCTAGGGTGCATAGTACATAGTATAAATATGCAATGCACTAAGATGCATAGTGTATTTGTACTCATGAGTTATATACTATGTTAAATTTGGCTCCTAACTGTTGTTGCATGTCTTTGATTACTGTTATCTAATAAAAAACATGCCCAAAAATTAAGATACTGTATGTCCTCAGTGTTGAGTACAACTGCATGATTGTGGCTAAAATGATAATCCAAAATATTTTGCGGTTGTTGCACCTTCTGCCAACAGCCAGATTAATTCAAAGTGGTATTCTGAGTGCAGTGAAATGTTCCAATGTTGCAACATGTAAGCAGATTACAAATACTAATCGCGGAAACTCAAATCACGATACGCAACTGTACATGATTAATTGTGGAACTCTAGTTAAGTTCACTGTTTGACAGTCTTGCAGGGAGTCAAAGATGGGTCAGGTGAAAAATATTTCACAGTGCCCACTTGCAGTTTGCAGGTCGTCCCCGTGACGTTGCCCTGATTTATCACCACCAATGACATTACTGAACAAGTGTGAATAACTGGCATTAAAGCGTGCATGTTAACTCAAGTTTAGAGATGTTGGCTAGCTCATCAAGTCAGATGAATCTTGACTTGGTACTGTACAGCATCTCCCCTTTCACTACCCCTAAACTTAGTAGGTCCACGGCTTCCCAGAATCACTGTAGGCCAGATATCAGCGGGCTGGGTTCGGTCCAAGCCTGGAGTCTTGGAGTACACGCACCAAGGCAAATACCACCTGGCACTATTTTCCCACGGATAAAGGTTGCATAGGCACAGTTGTCGTTTATGTCATATACAGGCCAAAATCCAAGTATTTAAATATTTTAGTCAGTTATAGCATGATTTGCAATGTGGATCAACTATGTGTGAGGTACTAAGCTAGATGTTTCACACATTTGTTCCTCAGGTGCTTTAGGAAAGCAATGCAGAACCAACAAAAAGTGACCCGCTCAACCACTGCCCTGCTACTCTGTTATCATACTTTTGGCAGCCAAGCAGGGGTGGGGTCTCAGTGGAAATGCAACAGTGCCCTTCCCTTCCTGAGGCCTACACCCAGACTCTATGGACTAAGTGGCATGAGAACGGAGTGCTCTGGCTGGGTTTTACAAAATGCTGCGGCGCACAGGGCTTCAGCGCACAGGGTTGGGGTTATTTTTACTCCGTTTACTGTATCCTCTCTCAGCCCCCAGCTAGGCCGGCTGCCAGCTCAGCAGCCTCCCCAGCCTAAGTCTGGATGAAATGAGATAGACCACGTAAAGCTATCTGTCTACGGCATGCTCCTACATATGTGTTGGCACATTTCACGGCTGCAAGTATGCATGTGTCAATGGATAAAAAACAAACTTGTCGTGTTTCATTTGTATATCAAGCGCGACACACTGGGGGAGTGGGTGAGACAATGTAATTAAGAGTGTTTTCATCCTAACGGAGACAGTGAATGGCACAGATATGCTGCCAAGTGTGAGGATGCAGTCTGAGCCTACAAATGACCCTCATCAGCACTGCCTTAAAAGTTACTCTGGCACTGAGTGTGGCACTATCTGGCTAGGTGGGCACTATGGATATAACAAAGATGTGAATTTACTATTATAAACCAGACATGAGCCACCAGTGGAGTTGTCTGGAAAATCAATCGCGTCACATCACCGCTGTCACATTTCCAACCTACTTTCGTGTTCCATCTTCAGCTATTGAAGGAAGACAAACTGACTTCAAAGTACAACCTGTGAATGGCCTGTCAGAAATGGTAACCAGACAACTCAGTGTTCAATGTGGTATTCTTTCTGTGTGCATGTGCAGGTAGGTGCCCACTTGGGACGGCCCCCATTACGTGTATGTGCGGGATGGATGCATACAAGACCCTGGTGTACACAACCATTGCAATCTTCAGATCTTTACACGGCAAACTAAGATGCATTACAAAAATGCAATGTTTCAGTGTTGCTCAACCAAGAATCAAACCTCACAGGAAACTTAAACTCTCACTCTTTGTCCTAGTTAACGTAAGGATTATTTAGGATTTTTTTTTTTTGATGATTTCCTAATTCAGAAGCTGAATATAAAGTCGTCTTGCTGCCTTTCACTCCCCACTCCTGACACAGATCATGTGCTGAGATGTTATGATTGAATGCTACTTCCCACAGCATTCAATCACAACATTCTCCCCTGAAAGAAGAGAGTTTGCCATCTCCTCAATTACCGTCCGGCGTTTCAGTCTATTTCTGTGTGACATTCTGACCAAGCGCCATTAGGTTTCCACTTCATCACGTTTCATGGTGAAGAGGGAAGCTCAAACAAGGTAAGGAATGACACCCCTTTTAGACATGACATCATATCACCTGAGTCCCACTAAGCACAATGATTACAACACTCATGCATATTGTTACTGGAGACCCACAATGCTCTCTGTTGTCATAGCACAAAGTCTGGCTCCATCAATCATGAAATCTCACGAGGCCTTGGGTTAGGGTTAGGATTAGGGTTAACCCTAATCCAAAATTGCAGTGGTAACACATCTCATCCCATCTTGAGCCTGAATTGTTGTTAAAACAGCCTCTTCCAACACCGGGGTGTTTGTCTTAACACTGGCTGCATTTAAGAAACATGCTGCAGAACAAGACCAGAACTAGCTAACTGCTGCAGCTCTATGAATAGACTCATAATCAGGCGCTACAAAGAAGGAGAGAATAAGAGACACACAGAGAGAGAGTGAGAGAGAGATTTACTAATTGATTTGTCCTGCCAGCTTGGTAACACTAGGGCCCTCCCCGGTTTCACGGTGATGACCCCTGGGCTATTTTTGGGAAATCACAGCAGATGCAACACTCTTAGCAGAGCCCAGGAGGGCTCCTGCATCTCCAAGGTCACCACACATCTGTGTGTAGGTCTGTGTGCTCAGGCACACACAGGCTTGTCTGCATGTGTGTGTCTGTATAGCTGCATGCTTAGAATGCCAGTGGTGAAAGTGGAGATCAAAAAGGGGCAGGGTATGGTGTCATATGTGCGTGGGAGTGAGTACTCTCTGTTAATGTTGGTCATTAATATGGTGCAAACAGCATGGGTTCAAATCCTGCTGTGCAGTTTATCTTCCCTCTTCTATCTAGAAGCATAATACATGAAGAAGGGCACACTGCGGGGTGCTGCACTGACAGCCAGCTGGATGATTTAGGACTGGATAGGCTCAAGTCCCAAATCTACAGCTAAACTCTGTTGCCAGTCTTATCTCATTACCAGTTCCAGTCCTAATCTTGTCTTTGTGCTTTTGAGTAAAACAAAAATGCCTCAGTCATTACAATGTTATACAGACCTAAAGTAGAAGTGTGACATCTACATAGTTTTCAAACTGTCATACAAGTTCCTGGGCAACCAACCAACAATAGCTGCCAATACCAATTAAAGGGGATTAAATGAAATAGAAAATTATTTCTTCTATGTTCTGGGATCACGTTTTGCCTGTTGGAAACTATCAGTAAGGAGGACTAGGGAAAAAAAAGTCCATGTGCCGGTGGTGAACACACACAGTAATCCAAAGTCTGATGATGCCACACGTTCTGAACATAATGAAAAATAAGACTGTTCTATCAAAGTAATATATTGTTTTACAGCATGTCTACATTATGTGATTTGTGACTTGTTTATGGCTTATGATTGTCATCAAACTATAACTGGCTCAGTCTTTCAGTTAGAAAATAACACTGGCTCCATGCAACCAATAAGGCAATGTTTTACAGTGAGGGGCATATGCTGCCTGGTGTTAGAAAAGCACATGCTTCGGCTAATCTCCTCCTGGCTTGGGCTCAGTGTTAAAGCATCGTTTTCACAGTCTGATGTGTACAGCTCTATGGTTACCATATAGTCATTTTTGTCTGCCCGCTACAAATAGATTTCTCCTTCCCATACAGCAATATATTAATAGCCTTTTGTGTGTTGTAGGTGCACAGTCCTTGCCTCTGCTTAATTCTGTATTTTACATACCATGCCACCTCCAAAAAGATTATGAGAACTCATGGGGAAAGTGAATCAAGAGGAAAAAGAGAGACAGAACCAGACAGAGAAGCTCAGGCTCCTTCTGTCTGTGTTAGCTCTGTACCACTAAAAGTAACATAGCATCACCATATATATAAAAAAAAAAAAAAAACACACAGGCTGTTTCCCTGGCTCTAGCACAGCCCGGTGATAAAGTGGTCTATGCTTGGGACACAGCAACCAAAGCCAGCCCACTCATGATGTGACAAGTACAACAGAAAACAGCAGGAAATGATGTAAGTAGGACAATGGAAAACAGGAAAATTTGAGGCAGAAAAATAAGTGCATCCAAAAGAAGTAAAATCCTACAGCAGGGTGGGAGGGTGCTAATGGATTCTAACATTTATCAACTGTTTATTACTGGTCTATCAGCTAAATGGCTGGTCAACTGGTACTGGCGTAACTGGTGGGGGATGACTTCTTACCAACATTTTGATAGTGACGAGCCAGTCTGTGACACTGTACAGAGTCTGCCAACATCTATCTAGCTATCAAGAAGCCAAAGGCCTAACCCTTGCAACCGAAGACTAACATCTAGGTTTCATCTCAGTGGAATAGTTTCACATGCACAAATAACATAATTTGCAATTGCAGTAAATCATCTCTACAGGAATCAGACCCATGGAGAAATTCAATAATCTCTTCAACTCTCGCAAAAAACTGAACAATAAAATATGGTATCCACAGAAGCAGCTTGGCCTGTGTCTGTCTAATACCACTCATCACATTAGAGCTGCAGAGCTAGCTTAAATGAAACCTAACATTACAATTATGAGTGACTCAGTTCAGCTGAGCAATGAACATCTCATTCTCATGGTTTATCACTGACAACCATATAAACATAACTTCAAACATGAGGGAGGCGAAGATTACAGTAATGCCAGAGACAGGAAAAAACTGAATTCAGTTCAGTTAATAGAAATGCACACACATGCTTGTGTACAGGAGATTCTGTACTCACAAGGATCAACTGCACAGGTGCTGCCAAGAAGCATGCAATCTAACTACTTCTACCCATGCAATAAACCCTATGATGCTCAGACAGACTGATGACATGTAACCTAGGTTTTGTTTATTTTCTGTCTGACCTAGTTGTCTGGGCTCCCAACCCTGGGGCACAGACTAACCCAGATTCATTCCCAAATGGCTATGCTTCTTACCACTCCACCTCTACGATTGGACAATCTGACAGGAGATAAACAGAAGGAAGCAGCTGACAAGTGTGTGTATGTGTATGCATATGTACGGGTGTGCTTCTCCTCAAATTTATTGCTTGGTAGTTTGGAAAAGCCGCTGAAACACAATTTAAACTAGGTGACACTCAAATCCAAACCAAACCTAACTGAATTCTCCCAGGTGAACAGGCAGCTCAGACATTTTTTAAAACCATAAGTGAGACAGTAGTATGTGCATGCAAGCATGTAGACTAAAAACTCATCGTGCAATCTAGATATTGTTAAAAAGGAAACAGGAGAAAAACACGAGACCCCTCTCAATATGCAGACAGGAAAGAACTGTCTGACCTTATCTCTGTTAAAAGCAAACCATCTGCAAAAGTCAGTTACCTATGTAATGAACAACACATGTCTGGCCCTTCTTTGGAAATGTTCTTCCTGTTGAGAGAGGAGAGGGAGAAACATGCATTAATGAGTGTTTGTATCTATCAGAGGCTGTCACACTAATCTCATAGATTAACAATAACTGGATCAAGTCGGGGTGTTCCTGGCAAGAATGCTAAATCCTCCTTAGGCCTGTAGACGTGTGGGAGTCAGTGCTTTGTCGTCTCAATGTTCTCAAATAGAAACTTTTGCCAGTAGCCTTATTTTTTCAGCCTAGATGGCAATCAAATGCTCCTAACTGCAGTGTGTGTGTGTGTGTGTGTGTGTGTGTGTGACACCTGAGAGAGAGAGAGAGAGAGAGAGAGAGAGAGAGAGAGAGAGAGAGCACTCTTTTAGTTGTACTTGACCGTGTCTAGTTAAAGTTACCATTCAGTGAAATCTCAATTTCCTCACCAGACAGTTCTCAAAATTTAAAGCGCTATGCACGAGCCAATCAAGCAGCCGGGTGACAATAAGTATGGAGAGTTCTAGAACGATGCCACACAGCAATTACTGGAGTGGAAAGATGAACAGAACAGAGACTGTAGCCAAATTGCAACCTGGGTGATATTATTTGCTAAATGATGCTAAGTAACGCCAGTGAATTAATCGTTTTTATTCCACATACAGCCTTGCGGCACGTAACGTTATTATGTCAACGCTACAGCTATTTCATTAGCATGCCGGGGTGCAACCAAACCCCCCACTTCAAAGCACACAGGCGAAAGGAATCAACTTACCATCACCGGGAGATATTGTTTCGAGTTCCACGCCCATTATTGCACTTGTTCAAAGGTTATCTCTAAAACATGCGGCCTCAAAAGCTTTTTCAGGGTCTGTTTTGCGGCTACAGAACAGGCTACAACGGCGAAACCATGCATTGACCGACCACTACAGTAACGTTACACAGCAACAACAAAGATTTTCTCGCGAAAGCCGAGACGTCAGGCTCGAGATGCGCAACTACCCCATCTACATCGTCTTCAGCCTGGTAAGCTGTCTAGAAACACACCGCATCTGAGCTTCTTACATGCTGAACACAGTTCATAGTGTCGAGTATCTTTATTTCTGGCAACATTAAAAAATCAGCTCGGTTTTATAGTCCAACACTGGGTAGAATAAAAAAGAAGCACGCAAAGAGCGCCCTCGTGTGTACAAGGTAACATTATGTCGATTCCAGTTCAACTACAAGTCCCATGATCCACCTAGATTTTTGTGTGTGTTTCCGGGTCAAATAGAATACACATTGCAACCGGGAAAACGCGAATGAAAAGTGGGAAATTGAGGATTTCACTTAATATTGTTACCTGGTGTCCCTGTGACATGCCTTAGGATTTATAAGGTAACGTTACATTTGGAGTATAATTATATGTTTGTGAAGTTTCGTATGCTAAAGTGAATTTCGCATAATAAAGGAGAAATTAATGCATGTCAGTCGGCTGGTTAGGTCTCACTGTGATAGTGGAGGCGATTTTTAAACTTTGTCACAATTTCTTCATCTTCATATCCCTCCCTCTTATATAGTTATTTTTTGTCACTGTAGGCCTTACTTGTTTTTATGTATGTCTATGTATTTGTTTCTCCAACCATCCAGTTTCCCTACTGGAACCATGGAAGTTTCAGCTTACCTTAAAGAGTCAGTACTGGAATGATAACATATCTACTTAAAGTACATAGTAATGCCCTGAGTATAGCAAGACCTGCGTTACTAAGGTCATTCAGGTATAAGCAGCTATAAGCCTTCGTCACCATTGCCTCAGCTCAGGGAGAGGGGATTAAGACATGTACTTGGAAGGGGACACAGGAGAGGCTTTTCCTATTCTTAGTCTGTGTAGGTAGCAATAACTACTCTTGTGCACTGAACCCATTTCAGATCAGATACAGCCTCTGTCATCAATGTTAACTTTGTGAGTGATACTTCTTCCTTTGTCTCCAAACAAGCCTTTTCACACCTGTCAGGATGGATCTTGGTAAGGCAAAGCTGCTGAGGACAGGTCTCAACACTCTACACCAAGCCATCCACCCTGTGCACGGGCTAGCATGGACTGACGGCAAGCAGGTCTGCCTAACATCTCTCTACTTCAGCAATGGTGAGGTGACGTTTGGGGACACCAATGTCATCGGGCAGTTTGAGCATGTTTTCGGGCTTTACTGGGGCCCGCTGTGCTGTTCTGGATCCCCTGCCTTGCTGGCTGTTCAGCACAAAAAACACATCACCGTTTGGCAGCTGCAGCTTAGTGCTCTTGAGCAGAACAAGCTGCTCTGCACTCAGACCTGTGAGATGAGCGAGCCTTTCCCACTGCTTTCCCAAGGCTGTGTCTGGCATCCTAGAATGGACATCCTGGCTGTGCTGACCAAGAAGGATACCTCTGTGTTATTTTCTGTTAGGGTGGACAACAGGAGAGTCAAAGCAGACATTAAAAGTAGTGGGCTAATCCACTGTGCCTGCTGGACTAAGGACGGCACACGCCTGGTAGTGGCCATTGGCAGTGCTCTTCACTCTTACATCTGGAATGACATCCAGAAGAGTCTGGTCGCCTGCTCCTTCTGCCCCATTTTTGATGTGGGAGGCTACATCTGTGCCATTGAGGCCACAGGGGAGGCTCAGGTAGCTGTGGCTACAGAGCTGCCTCTGGATAAAATATGTGGGCTGAATGCAGGAATAGCCTTTGACTTGCCCACAGAGGCAGAGTCAGGACATGGTCACGGCTCGCATGTGGTTGTGTCAGATGATGGCCCTCTGGACTCTAGAAGGAGGTCATTTGAATCTGAGAGGTGGAACATCTCCAACTCGGGCCCCATAGATCTTACCCACATCCTGGCAAGGCATCGCCGCTCTGATCCCAGCCCCCTTATTCACCTGCGGCGCCGGGACACCATGACAGGCTCTGGCCAGGACTTCTCCCACCTCATCCTGGTCACCTATGAGCGGAAGGTCACCACCACTCGCAAAGTGAGTATCCCTGGGATCCTGGTACCAGACATTGTGGCCTTTGATCCTCAAGCTTCCACAGTTGCTGTGGCTTCCAACACCTGTAGCATGGTGCTGGTGTACTGCATCACAGCCTCGGCCATGCCAAACATCCAGCAGATCTCTCTGCAGAAGAACGAGAGGCCCAAAGGGCTCTGCTTCCTAAATGACAAGTTGCTGCTGTTGATGGTGGGCAGGCAGAAGTCCAACGACCCTGCCTTCCTCCCGTCTTCCAACACAGATAAATATATTCTCCGACTTGTAACCAAAGAGCTTGTGAACGATGGAGAGACCCCCATTACGTCACCCTCCTCTGCCCACAACCCTGAATCCACCTCTAATTTCCCTGCAGGGATTAGAAGGCACTCAGAGCACCTGCCCAAGGATGACCGAGAGCGTCTGGGGATAAAGGACTTGATGCTGCCTGGAGGAGGACTAGTTCGCTCTCCAGGCAGCAGGCGCAGGCTGGTGGAGGAGGTGAGGAGCGGTGAGCCCAGCCCTGTCACCAGCTCTGTGGACTTCTCCGATCGTGCGTCAGAGAGACCCAGCTCCAGTGCCTCCTCCATCACTGTGGAGAATTTCGACATGGACCATGTCAACCGCATAGCTAGCCTGGCGGTTTCCAGCCGGGCCAGTTCTCCTCGCTATGAGCCAGCGGACAAAGTCCACGCAGAGCCCACGCTGCCTATGCCCGACAAGACCTCTGGCCCTGCCAAGGACCGCTCACGGGAGCAGCTGATTCAGAGCATGGAGAGGCTTTTTACACGTTTTGCAGATGTGCAGCAGTGCCTGAACGAAATCAGAGATTATAACCAGAATGGGAAGAAAGCTGTGAGCATCTACCCCAAAGCCTGTGAGCCCCCTTATGTCAATGTCACGTGTCAGGTATGGCAATAATCAAAATATTTCCCCCCTGTAATAGCTTATTGCAGGTAAAGTAGTGTAGAATGTGCATTGTATATGATAAACAGTGCAGGGATAATAATTGCCCAAGAATAACTAGTGAGAATAAGATTTCCTTTCTTTTTATGATCACAGCGTCATTAGCAGCTTTAGTATCAGGTGCTTCAACAAACTAAGTGGCTACAACTTTTACTCAAAGGATCAGACAGCAGAAAGACGTCACTGGCTAGTATATGTGACTTAATAAATGACTTAATTAGTAATTTGGAACTCTCAGTATGTCCACTACAAAGCAGATATGCATATGAGAGTATGTATTTAATAGTGTCAACCCTGACTTCTTTGGTTGAATATTTACCTTTTCCTAATCAAATCAATAGTGATCATTAATTGTTATTGAAAGCAGAATTTGTCTCTAGTAGTGACTGTTTCTCTTTTCTTTTCCTACTCAGATTTCACTTCACTTTCTCTATTTGTTCACGTGCAGAAGCAGTTGTCAGAGAACGTGTTCATTGATGAGCGGAGGCCAGTGCTGCTGTGTGATGGGAAGCTGTGTCTGCGTGTCCTCCAGGACCTCTTCAGCCTCACCATTGTGGAGATGATGTATGGTAAGTGCGGCCCAATAAAGCTGAGAATACTCAAGTCGTTTTGTTTCGGGTTTTGTTTTTGTTTTTGTATTGATGCACTCAGTTAGGTAGACTTGCGTGGTTACATCGGTTCTGGGGATTTAGACATACCATATCTTTTGTCTGTTCCACTGCTTTGATGTCTGAATCATAACAGTATGACCAGGTGCAGCGTTAAGATTTCTGGGACCAGCATTGGTGGGCTACTTCCTGAAATTCATTGTTGAGGTCAAGAAAGCCTGATTGTTTTAATGCCTTTGTTCTAACCAGACCAAACCAATAATACTTTAGTAGTGGTGACATACAGTGCTGGAGAAATCATATTTAAGACTGCATTGTTCCATCTGGTGTCCTAAGTCCAGCAGAAGCCCTTAGAATAGGTTTGTTGATGCAGTGTGTAAGCTGCATCCTCAAACTTGTGTAATTGCCCTGAAGATGAACTTCCCTGTGACACAGAGCATAAAGCGTTAAATGAAAGCCTCTTTGAGGAAACTCCTGGCAAACTCTACTGGAAAGTCTCTGCCTGTGTGTATTTTCAGCAAGCATGAGTTGTGTTTCCCTCTGGTGCCACGTGAAATGATCAGATAAGCATATTAAGCATATTACGCCACAGGTAATCTACAATAAAAACAGAATTCAATGGCAATTATTGTACCTTTCTTGCACTTTAAAGCTGCTCAGAAAATGTTCCTATTTTATTGTAAAATTTCAGACATCATTTATTGTCGAGCATTGCTGTTCTGTTAACATGCGTAAGCTATAATTGGAAGTGATTAAAAGCCTAGTTGAGATTACAAGGTTTTAAAGGGAAGCAGCTTACTACCCTTCTCTGTGCACTGTTGTGTATGTACCACACTCTTACTATCGTGAGACTCATCACATCAAATGAAACACTCACAATTTACTGAGTAAATTTTTACTGTTTTGTTTTTGCCAAAGGTCTTATGAAGCTCATAGTGCTGATTATTAATATTATTGGATGGGTTTATGAATTAGACACTAAAAAAAACAACAATTTGCAGTTGTTTACAATTTATCTCACTGACACATAATTCCCATGTCCCCTGATTAAACAGAGCTCAGACATATAAAAGATTATGTTGAACCAACAGTCTCTCTCTCTCTCTTTCTTTCTTTCCAGGCCCATTGTGGGTTGTGCTGGTGGCAGATCCCGACGGCTTTGTACCTCTGACGTTCAAGCCCAAAGAGGAACTCACAGTGCGCAACGGGAAGCGGAAAATGGCCCTGCGGACCCCTGGGAGTCCAGAGAGCTCCTGCCCATTGAGCCCGGCCCCCAGCCCCAGCCCGAGCCCCAGTGTAGTTGCAAGCCCAAGCACGACCACTGAAGCCTCCATATAGTGCCCCAACACATGCCTCAACAAATGGACTCATGCAGTCTTACACTCCTTTCCCAACGACATTTCACTGGAATCGAAGCAGATGTAGTATCTGGACATGCAGAGACTCACAGATGCAGATAACCAAAGCAGAACAGTTATGAGCCTCCTCAGCTCTGTCAAATTCATATACTGGAAAACTTTTGCGCTTTTGAAAGGGCTGCCTTTTCAAATGTAATGTTTACATGTAGCTGCTTTGATATTAAAGCTTACAAAAAGTAAAAGAAATTTGAGCAATGAGCTCTGCATGTTTAGCTATGCATTTTAAGCCCAGTTTTATAAGGCTCACTCCAGAATTGGAGCATCGCATCACTTGTGTTGTCCTGGTGCTCCACTACTGACGTTGAAAAAAGAAAAAAAAAGTATATTGAAGATGTAAATGTTTTACTTTGGTTTGTAATCACTGGAGCAAAGTGCACATGTATTTTGAGCTAAATAAGAGGGTTTCTTCAGTCTGTGCGCACAAAGTTAATGCAGTTCTACCCAGTTTTACCCATACAAGTTACTGCCTTAGTACTTTTATGATGACATAGTCCATGTTAAACCTATTGTTTATTTTGACATTGATCTACAACCCATATCTAATAATCTGTCTTAACGAGAACACAGTTGGAGCAGTATTTGTCTGAGGTGTAATGCTACCAAGTTCTCTGACACAGCCAAACACTAGAGGGGGCAAGACTCAAAACAAACCTCCCTGTCAACACTGCACAACATTGCTAGAAGGGGTGTTTTGAACATCAAAAAAATGTGTATAGAAAATAATGTTGGGTTGGAGAGAGAGAAAATCTGCTGTTAGAAGTATGACTATTAAACTTTGAAAATGAGTGAATGCTGCTGAGCACTTCCCTGTCTGTTAATGTAAACACTTTACTTTGTCGGCAGGTTTTAGGAAAAGGACAGACAGTACACCCATGTTGAGTCATTCTATCAATCAGCCTCTACAGCATTTATTTAGTTCACATCATCAGTCTCTTGTAATCAGATACCATAAATAAATACCAGCACTGTAGAGCTATACACAGCAAATAATGATATACATTCATTTATATAAATTAATTTTATCTCTCTATATTTATATACTCAAGATGACTATACATATTGTGAAAACAAATAAACTTAAAATTGTTAACATTAAAACAAAATTTGTTTGACTATTTCCCAGTGTAATATACACTAATAGAGAACATTCCAGTTTAATACTGGAATATGTGGCTTTGTAAAGTCACTCCAGGTCTAAGGTCCAGGTCACACGTTACTCAAATCCTCCATTGTTCTGGAACTGATGCCTTGTTTCCTGTGGGAGACCAAAATATTAATAATATAGTACATTATTAGTGTATTAAACCTCTGGCATGTTGACCAGTACACACGATCTTCCATAATGAACCCTTTCAGAATTTAGGGTGAGCACCTAGACATACATTTTAGATTTTATAGAAAGTTTAGAGCTCAGAACAGCAAATGTAAAAGCTGGACTGGGTATAGGTTGAATCCCTGTTGTTACATATTTGTATGAAAATGACAAAGTACCTTAAAGGTAGCCTACATGATGCCACAGGGTTGATTTAAGTGAGGACCATTTAGACTCAGCTGACAAAAAAATTGTGAAAAAATGCGAATTGTCAGTGAGTTGGGCTATTGACTCTGATTATGATGTACTTATTCCACATTGTCTGTCATTTGAGTGCTAACGGTCCTCACTTATGTCAACCTTCCTCAAATTTGTACAGTACACCTTCAAAAGAAAGTTTTTGCTTGTTTTTTTAA
This sequence comes from Neoniphon sammara, assembly GCA_900302535.1. NCBI lineage: Eukaryota > Metazoa > Chordata > Actinopteri > Holocentriformes > Holocentridae > Neoniphon > Neoniphon sammara. The sequence goes on along the minus strand of OMKZ01018621.1, from coordinate 10,974 downwards.
AGGTCTGGTCATGATATCTACTCACCGTAGCTCTTCCAGGCACAGTTTATTCCTGAGCCGTATGTCTTCGCTGATTGGGTAGAGGAGTAGGATCATTAACCCTGTGACAATGAAGGCCACTGGGGCGGCTCCAATCAGCAGCTTCAGAGTGTAAGCGACAGGGGGTGGCTGTTTGCAGGCGCCTGTGTCATACCCTGCAAACCTATACACACACACACACACACACACACACACACACACACACACAAACAAGACATCCTATTTACTTACAGGAAATCAATATAGAGTCTGACATAACAAAACTTGAATATTACAAATGATTGACTACCTCCTTACAAGATTAATGAATTATTTGACACAGGCTAATTACTACATGTACAGAGCATCACAGTGTGTAAATGAATTATGAGTGATTGATGATAATCATGGATGTAATTTCCTCTAGGAAAAGGGGCAGACACATCCCCCCAGTTTTGGAAATTGCTGTTTTGCCAGCCCAAAAATGTGTGGGTTTCCCTATAGACTGAAATCTCCTGTAATAGGACAAAGTCCTTCAAACATTTTTAAAGTGACAGTGAATATAAGCTACTTTAAGCTGAAATATAAGTATAAAGATTGAATACTGACATCTATTCACAATAAGACATGCTGGTGTATCATGTTTCAGCTGGCTAGTTGGGCTACCCTCAGTCATGTGAGGTTATGTAAAAATGCAGGAAATTATTTTTAAATGACCACACGCCCCTCCCCTCCCCCGCCTCACAGTGATCATGGTGCAGACTTACTCCAGGCAGAGGGTGGACACTCCCAGAGAGATGCCCGCTGCGAACTTGGTGAAGAACACGTAGAATGAGTAGAAGATGGCCTCGTGGCCTTTAGAGTAGGGGTTAGCCAGCCTGAAGTCATCCACAACATCTGGCAGCATGGACCTTTAACACAAGCACACACACACATACACAGAGTGAGGGTGAATACACTGAATGATGGAGCTTCTACACACTTATCTGTGGGATTCAAGTTCGTTTGTTTTAAAAAAAAAAATCTTTTATTGTTTATGGAGGGGTTTTGTGCAAGTCTGCATTTGTGTGTTTCCTTCTTAATGGCCAGCGTCACTCCGTGGTTTAGGAAGGGGTAAGCTGATGTGTGCCTAAGACCTCCCTCACGCTCTCACTTTAATCATCTTACACAACCAGTCAAGATGGCTCCAGCTGATGATGTGAGGCCTACTTATAGCGCTCTGATAAAACGGCAGGCTGAAATTACAGAACTAATGACATGATTAGATGATGAGCAGCAGGCAGTCCCACCAGCCACTGCCCACAGTCAGGATAAACAATCGGCCCTTCCAAAATAAACAGGCCCCCTTAGGAGACCCCTGTAATTTGGGTTTGAGGGAGGGGATGGGAGAGGAGTGAAGCGAGGAGTCAGCCATGGAAACGGCTGAATAACAGAAGGAGAGCACAGAGAGGACAAGACCGCGCCCCCCCCCCTTTCGTGATGTAATAGCGGTATGATTCTACAGAGGCTTTACAGTAGACGCCACCTCTCATTCATAAAACAGACATCGCTGCCATGACTGTAACATGACCTGAGTGAATGGAGGAGTATCAGGCACGGGGCCCAGAGCTCACTGGGCACCAAGTCACTGCTAAACAGCATGTGAGAGCACTGTTGTGGTTTGACTAATGACATTTCACATGGAATCAAAGGCTCAGAGCCACTTTGTCCCAGGTAGAAATGTATCAGGGCTGCAGCTACATAAACAAAACACTGCACTGAGCCACAGGCTAACCCCAAAGTCAAAGGTGGACAAGCTACCAGGACAAAATTATAACTGAATACATGCTGAATGTTTGACAATAGATAGATAGATAGATAGATAGATAGATAGATAGATAGATAGATAGATAGATAGATAATAGGGGTGGGAAAAAATCGATTCCTTTAAGTATCACAGTTCTTTCTTTTTTTCTTTTTTTCTTTTTTTTTTACTATTTTTTAATCGAATTGGCACCCAAGTGTTGTTATTGTATATTGATGAGCAGGAACAGCTAAATGTAGCAGTTTTCTTCAAAAGGTACAGCATACAGTATATTTTTTATTCATTCTGTTGTGCATGCACATTTTATTTACCACTTTTATATGCAGTATAGCAATGATGCTATTGAAATAAAACTCAACAAGACTGACTGATGTGCACTGTTTTTGGAAACATGACTCATGATGCACAGTTTGGAAGTGCATGATTCAGCTTTTTCCAATGGTTTGGTGTTAAAAAAGCAAACAAAAATCGCAATGAATTATAACATCAAATCGCAAAACTAGAATTGCAATGCTTAAAAATTGCAATACATATCGAATTGGCACCCAGGTATTGTGATAGTACCAAATTGGGAGTTAAGCATATCATCCCAGCACTAATAGATAGATAGATAGGCAGACAGAAAGACAGAAATACAGAAAGACAGACAGAGACAGATAGAGAGGGGATTGAAGCATCATATGTGTTCATCGTTGCATTCATTTTCACTACCAGCTTAATCCTTTTCAGGTTAATCACTTAATCCTTCATAGGGGGCTAAAGCGTATCGCAGCATACAAAGGGCTGAAGTGAAGGAGACACCCTGGACAGGTCACAAGTTCATCACAAGGCTAAACACTCGCTTACATCACGCTTACACTCATTTAGTCAAGTTAGAGTCCTCAGTCTGTCTAGCTTGCATGTCTTTGGACTGCACGGGGGATCCAGAGCCCCCAGAAGGAAACAAGGAACTGTTGATTCATCTGATCTCACTGTGGATGTTTCACACTTCTGAGGCTGTAGTCGACGGGCAAGTTAGCTCAAACATTCAAACCATATTCATATATAATTTATGTGAGCTCTGATAGGCACTTGAGGCTAGTATCATCCTGTGTGCAGAGGTGCAGAAGAGCCAGAACTTACCAGGGCAGCAAGAGGGAGGCAGCCACACTGAGCCCAGAAGAGACGGCCACAACGTAAGCCACCACCACGTTAGGGATGAAAACCAACATCACCGTGAAGGGCATGATCCACTGGAAAGACAGACAGGGATGCCGAGAGATGAATACGCACTTTCATTCCAAATATAGTCTGGGATGCTTAATTTTTCAAGTGTGCTCATAAGCGAGAGAGACAAAGATGCCATAGTTCCAAGTTTGTCCACAAGATGGCACAATCACAATAATCATCAGTGTAAACAGCCTCTCTGGCAGCAACGTAAACAAAATAAAAATATAAAACCAGTGTACGCACCGTGATTCCACAAAATGCTGCTGTCTTCTTCCCAAATCTCTGCAGAAACCACTGCCACAGTGGGATGCTTACCACTGCAGAAACCTAGGATGTACAGCCATATAATGAGTGATGTGAAGTGCATCATGCATGATTATGTTTCAGTTCAGTCAATAAATTAAATGAGGAAGATTGCTCAAATCTAATATGTGCATATGTGGTGACTGTGATGAGCATCATTGCCTATTAGTGTGCCCAGATGATAGACATAAGAGAAGTTAACTTTTCTATATTTAAAAATTTAAAATATACAAAGCAGATACAGATATGAAGGATGAAGGCACATACTTTTAAAACTTTTGTTTAAATCCAACCACTGTAGCTTTATATTTCACAGGAGAGTAATATGCTACACACTGTACGTCTAATAGAGACATCTTTGGTTGGTTGTAAGGTGAATCGGGCAATGATGAAAGCAATCCTCACCAGGATGGTCAGCACAATATTCTGAAAGTGATCCCTCAGGTCCACGGCGTAAGTGCAGAAGAGGACAAAGTTGCTCTGCACCAGCTGGAAATCAGAGATCAAACATTATTCAGATATTCAGAGATGCCTTGTCAGCTCGGCACTGTCGCTGCTTCACAGCTCACTGTGCCGAGTGCCAAATGAAGTGACTGGAGAAGCTGCTGACGTTGTTGTGCAGATTTATTCCCACTCTGGGCTTGCACGGATGACAACTGACACTTCCTCTGAGATGAGAAGGTGAAAATGCACAGAAATAGATGCAATGTAAAAGTTTGTAATAATTCAATATTCTAAACTTGCGGTGTCAAAACTGTGACTTTGTACTCATAATACAAACAGCGCGATAACATGCTGTGCTCATATCACTCTCACCAGTTTTAAGAGTTGAAACGCGCTTTAAACCGTCAGTAAGTGCTCTTCTACATTGATCAAATAAACATCGAGTGCCAGCGAATCTTCCGCATTTCAGATCCTGGACAGGCTCCATTTACTGTTAACGCCATGAGTGTCATGTCTGAGAAATGCTGCATGAATAAAGTTGCAGTTACCTGAATGGCGACAGTGATGAAGAGGAACGCAGCGGTCAGAGTGAGGTACGGCCCATGTCTCATGACCAGGAAGAAGCCTTTGTGGAATGGGATCTGCTTTTCTGTCTTCGGAGCGTATGGATCTGAAACAGTTACATGTGGCGTGAGAATATGACTATGCAGCATATCAAATAACATACGGAAAGAGACAGGCTATAGATCCCTCTTACTAAATAGAGGATTTGCTCACTGGCAATCCTAGAACTACCCCTGCATTGCAGCAGATGGTGTTTGTCCCACTGGATGTTGTCATTTACAGTGTAATAAAAAACAGACAGAGAAGGAGAACTAACACTGACAGATCCACAAATAGTAGTTCAATCACACTGTCACTGTGTAAGTTAAGTACAGAGATACAGAGGTTCACTTTCACCCTCTTTAGAATAGAATAGAAAAGAATAGGGCTTGGAATGGAATGTTTAAGTGATTTCTTATCACGCTAATAAAGCCATTCTGATTGTGATTCCGATTTAGTTTATATTTTGACTTCCAGTAGTGCTAAAAAAAATACATTTTCCATTCTGTCAAAATATTTTTAACAGGCCAATGAATTAAATTTATAGTTACAAATACATCATGGCCTATTCTTGTGTAGCATGACACAGATCCCTGAAAATATTCTGAAATATGTATGAAATGTACTTCCATTACACACTTGTGTTATTGTTTAGGATAATAAATTCCCTCCACAACCAGAATGTGGATCGCATAAACCCTTATGTACATATATACACACACAATACACATAAACACACACATGCATGCACACAAAGTCTCACCATCCCTCTCTTTGACTCCTAGGAACATCACCACGGTGCAGATGAGGAACACTCCTCCTATAACGCCGGCAGCTATCATGTACACCTCCTTCTGCAGAGAGAGAAGAAGAGCAAGTATGTAACCTACATCAATCCATCTCTGCTTCTCTGCTTACACAGGCAGCACACCCCCCTTCTATTCTGAGCCCTTTCTTAATCTTTAATTCATAATGTTCTCAATTGCCTGAAAACTTGAAGCGTTTCATTCCAAACCACCACATATATATATCCATCTTGAAAACAAATTGCCAGAGTAAATAACAGTGTTTATAACAAATAAATGATAATCAAATTTTGAAACCGAACTCTTGAATTCATCCCTATTAAAATTGGCTTCCGATGTGACATTCATCAACACAGACTTTCTGTGTTGTTTTACGCAAGTCAGAGCAGAATAAGCCACACAATCTGTCATGCACATTTCACTGTACAAATAAAAGCATAAACAGGAAGAAACCTCAAGTTGATCTGTATCCTAAAATACAGCCTTAAAGGTTTACTGCTGCACCCCAACAGGAACTGCTCTGCCTTAAACAACTTGAGCCTGTTTGCTATTTTTCCATGTGGCTCAGCCCAGCGGTTCATTATTATTTATTCACATCAAACGCTCCCTGTTTCCGAGGGCTGACTGAGTTTGCCCAGACGGTGTGCCACCCTCACCAGTGGCCGCGAAGGAATTTAGCGGGTGGCTGCAGAGGGTTTGGCGTGGTGAGCGGGTTGCCCCAATAGGGTTCACCCAAAATCCCTTGGAAAGAAGAAAAAAAAACGAAAAAAAAAACCCATTTGAACCCCAAATAGCTGCGGTGCAACCCAGTCCAACACAGGACACTTTTGGCCTCTGGCTAGTTTCATCTTCACATAAGATCCCACGATGGATTCACAGTGGAGGTTGTCTCAGACATGTTTATTCACATCTCTGCAAACAGTAATGTGGATATGAATATGATCCGTCATGTTATGTTTCCTTATAGCGCTCAAGTTTAGGTTGCCTTGAAGTAAAAGACATATTTCCAACATATTGAATTTGGGGCCTGGGGCATCTTTAAGTGCTCTGGGCGAGATATAAATAGCTTTAATAACATACAGATTGCTGAGACCCCTCAGCTTGGGGCGAGGGTTTGAAGGGTCTGATGTGAGGGAGGACCCTGCTTTGTGGTCAGAGCGAGCGGGAGCTGGCTCAGGATGTTGGGTTCAGATATCAAACAACGGCCTTTTCACTTCAATCCCAAGGGTTATAGAAAGCATTTTGGTGCCATTTTGATGCTGCGACTCCCAGACAGTCTGTAAATATCATCTTGATATAATACAATCCACCTTTTCATTCAATTGTATTTTTTTTACCTAAGACATTTAGTGAACGTAAACAAAGAGAACCACCTTGGGAAAACACCGCCGATTTGAGTTCAAGAAAAACACTGATCCCAGGTGAAGTTATTTTCAAGCTAACTCTGTGGCCCACTTTGCCGGCACCTGGATTCAGGTTGGCGAAGTGACACTTACAGCATGTGACAGGAAGTCCTGGGAGTGCACCAGGCTCTTGACGATCTCTGCCCCACTGCTGTTGCCAAGGTAACCAGCAGACACATTGTGACTGGGGCAGTGCTTCAGAGTGTGAGCGCTGGCCACGATCTGGCCCTGGATGGCGGCGCCCACCAGTGTGCCCAGCACCTCCATTGTCATCCCTGCCATCACAGAAGAACATGTCAGTGTCAAAAACATGAGGCACACATGGCATCTGACTAATACAAGTATGACAAAAAAGAACAGAGCTTCTACAATTCAATAGCAATAATGCATTAATGATCAAATCAAATTAATGAACAAATGCACAAAAGTGCAACTGCAAAAACAAATGAAACAGCAAAGATTTCAACTTCATCTGGCATTGCTACATTGCAGGCAGTGATAATTCCTTTATGCATACTAGAAGACCTACTGTAGGCAGTGGCTGAGTCTCTTTCATTCTGGTCTGTGCTCAGGAACATGGTGAGGGCAGAATAAGGCACGTGGAAGCACTGAAGTGAAGCAAAGAGGGGAGAGACAGTCAAAACAAAGTTTGCTACACATGAGAAAAGAGTCACAAAAAGTGTCATGAGGTGGGAAAAGGACAATTGAAACTCAACAATTCGATAACAAAGGACCACTATTCAGACTAAGGACTGGAACGGGAAAGTGGACACAGTTTGATTGTTGACATTAAAGCGGATCATATGTGATCTATAATGAACTACATTGTCCCAAACTTTCCCCACCCTGCACAGAGCTCCTTTGAACGCCTTTTATGCGGTTGTTCCATTGAAAACGCCGATACAACCATGTATATATATCAATAGCAATCACTGCATTTTCCATGCTGGCTAACCTCAGCCCTCTGTTTTCCCCTGCCTCACCACCTAGCGCAGAGAATAGGCGAGTAAAGCCCTTTCCTTCACTTTGTAATTTACACAAGAGCTCAGTCAGCATTGTGGCCACCCGAGCGTCCGTAGCCGCGACAAAAATAAAATGCGGCTCCCGGTCTTTTTCCTCAGGCACTGGTGCTATACAGCATGTCATTTGTGGGGCCTCGTTGGAAACAACCATTTATAGAATTGCAATTGCCCGGCAAGGCCTAACTGTCCAATAGGGACGAATGTGAGAACTAATTAATTTAATGGCAACCTACGATTGGTTGATTACATGAACTGAGGAGATATCACTGTATTTTAGCCTTTGTTTACAGACTCCAGCCTTCGGAACGATAACAGCTGTCCTTTCCCAGCTTACTTCACTCACACACACACACAGACAAACACACACACACATACATCCAGAGACAATGAAGAGAAGCTAAAAGTGGTAACCAGCATTTACCAAGCTACAGGCTCCTGGCAGGACTGACCGTATACTTATCAAGTAGTTAGAATGACATGCCATTACAGTCACCGCAGTGTGGGCACCGCGGTCTACACGCTCTGTAGCACATGTTATATGGGTTAGCCCCAGAGCAGAGCACAGAGCTGGAGATGAATGGTCTACTCTAGACCATAGAAACAAAAGGAAACCTAAATAAATACTACACTTCCCCTTTGAGGTAAGGTATCTAAGAGCTTTGGGCTCTAATCTCCGACACGTCTTACAAATCAAAGAGTAAATCCTATCAGCAGCTGTTGGAGGCACTTTGTCAGTTGTTTATTACGAAACGCACACAAAAAATAGGTCTGGCGTGAGATGAATGGAATCAGCACCGCCTCAAACTTTGATGTTCAAAATGTTTGCTGCATTTTTGCCAGTGCACAATCCAGTGTTTTTGTCTTTCTGCTTATTTGTAGGCTGTGAATTGCATCAACCAGAAAAGTAGTCCCTGGCTTCACACTTTTCCCTCTTGCACTGAACATGAAGTCCTTCCTGATTATCCATCCTGTAAAATCTGAAATCTGTGTAATATTCTGGTTGTGATTCTGCAGAGAAGGTATTTATACTTACAGTGATAAGGGTTTGGTAGAGGCAGTAGAAACCTAGGTACCAGATGAACCTGCCGGAGGTGAACGGAGGAACAAACCAGAGGTAGAAGTAGGAGACCACCACAAACGGAGTGCAACCCACCATCCTGCAAAACACGGACACACTCCAAGTAAGACTTATAGACTAAACATGGAATTCAGTAGATACACAGAAGGGTTTAATGCCCAAGAAATTTGACATGTATATATAAAAAAGACCTAAAGAATATTCTCAGTATTTCCCAAACACAGATGATTCTGCACTGGAAAAAAAAAACAATTACTATTTTATAAGTAAAGGTCTTAAAACAATTAGTCTGGATTTTAAAAATGTAGCACTGTTTTTTGGAAAGGGGGATACATTTGGAAAAAACAAAGTGTGTTTGTTTCAAAGGGAGAAGTAGCTATTGCCGCCACTTTCAGTTGACAGAGATGGGGTGATAGCAGCTGTATTATGTAATTTGCGTGTTAAAATCAGGTCATATTTCTGGCAGATTATTGTGAGGCTTAGCGGACTGGTGAATGATTATGTGCTTGCGAGTATGATAGGAATCTGTCCTGGGTTATGCGGAGGGACGGGAGACCGGGGCAATATTTCAAACCCACAAAGGCAAGCACTTAAAGATGGAGCCAAACATCCACAAATGCGCGCGCGCGCGCACACACACACACACACACATGCACAAACGCACACAGATGCAAACCAAGCAAACGTTGAGCCGAGGCGTTCTGCTGTGTTTTGCTGTTTTCAGGACTTGGAGTGATATGTTGGCCATGTATAATTCATAAGAAAACAACTGGTACATATCATTATGGTCAAAGGGAACAGCTGTGCGTTTCAAAATGAGGAGAAAAAAGGGAGGGATGTGGATGATCCGCAGTATGACTGCTCTGTAAACACCGCTATATTATCCACTCCCCTCATTTCCCTTACAGACCAAATCATGTCATTCGTCATGTGAGTAATATGGACTTCAGGGAAGTCTTATTTGGTCAAACGTGGAAGCGCTGGCACAGTCACTGCAGCGCCAACGCGTCCACAGGTGATAAAGGAACCGATGGAATTCGAGTGACTGCCACAAAATGAGACTTTGCCCTTTCACACGCTTGGGCTCTGACGGGCCGGCCCGCTCCACGCCAGAGAAAGAGACAGAGACACAGACGAGAGAGGGAGGACAAAGAACAGAGAGAAAGAGGGAGAACGAGGTAGAGAGGGGCAGGGATCGGTCATTTCTAGCATCGTCCAGCCCACCCGCAGAGGCCGACCTCGCCCCCTCACTCTCCTCCTGATTGTTTGCTTAAACAAAAGGGGCCGACAACGCTGGTGCTGCAGTATTGAGTGGTCGGTCATGGGAGCGATGAAAGGCCCCCGAGCCGCTGAATGGGGCGGTTAGAATGTTCTGCAAGATGGCTGCGTTCAGAGAGGCAACAAAGGCAGAGTATATGAGTGTGCGCGCTCAAACAGTCGCACACACACACATACACACATGACCCCATAATTTCCATAACCCTAATTAACCGGGAGCAGGTTGATAAGAAGGCGGCACGCAGAATTGTCTGCTCTCTGACTTGTTCAGGACACTTACAGCATGTTAATTAGGTGGCAGACAATGGAGCAAAGGGGATTTGGAGGAGTTCTTCTAGGTGAGAGTGCGTTTTCAAATTTCCTTTCTCTGTTAAGGCAGTGGGTTCGGTGGTTCAACAGCAGTCAGGGTATACATAATGCCTTCATCTCAGTCTAAGCTGTCTCCATCAGTGGCGGTCTTGTAGGAAACAGGATTGTTTTCTCAAGGTTGCTCTTTCCGTCGGATCTCAAAACAAGATAACAAACAGAGCAGCACCCAGGGGTGGTGGTGGTGGGCAGTGGGCAAATGACTCCATCCTGAACAACTCGGGCGAAGATAGAGATCACTTTATGTGTAACTGCTGATGTCACAGCCAGAGGGGATAAACACTTCCTGCTGGATGGGAAAAGGGGGCTTTCCAAAGGGGGTAGACTGAGGGAGTGTCATGCATTCTCATCACACACAAACAGGCTCAGATACAGATACATAAATACAACCAAACTCCCACATACACTCATATGCACCTACAGCTTCCCAGTGGTAATCCAAACTGATTTACCAACAGCCATCAGCATCTGTCTGCTACTGAGCGTGGCTGGCTGGCCACAGCGGACTTGTTCTCCCTCCAGCACTGTCAGCTTGTGTGTAATCTACGGCACTCGGCACTCACACATCAAACCCTCCGCTATGCACTCCCAGTGTAATTACAGTAAGTGAATGGTGTCACGCCAATGTGTTCAGGACGCG
>OMKZ01018618.1:0-17154 GCA_900302535.1 Neoniphon sammara | reverse complement strand
TGAGTTGCTCCCATCAATATGAAGCACTGTGAGAGCTGAGGCACTGGTGTCATGCTAGTGAGGACAGATACTTTTGAAACCATCAGCAGGGCAAGAACAATGCCCTGCTTAAAGGAACCATCTATGAAAAGATATTTTCCCACTTGCTCCTCCTACCTAGGGCAGTCTATCCATTCAGATAGTTTCTGTGTGATTTGGTGAGGTTTCCAGTCTGGAGCCTTTTCATACTCGTTGGGGGCAGGTAGATACGGTTTGTCAGTGTTCTTTGGCAAGAAATAGTTCGCAACGAAACCCTTTGCCTCTGAGGGCTGTGGATTATGCTACAAATCTGCGTCACTGTTTCTGGAAAGACCTGTTGCTGTTGAGTTTTTCATATGTAAATTTGTGACGGTGTGAGCTCCCATGCAGCCCCATTGTACTGAGGTGCTGGAAAACAGGGTAGATCATGGTAGACTGCAAAGCTTGCCACATCACCCAGAAACTATCTCGATAGATAGATTTCACCAGGGATAAGGGGACAATATCTTTTTTTGTATTTTGGGTGAACTGTTCCTTTAACAGACACACAGAAACACAATATTCACACTGGAAACTGCCTGCTACACCCACAGCTTTCTGCTGCTGGCCACTGAATAGCTCCACTGTTGCAACTGGGGTTTACCCGCCTCGCTCAAGGGCACATCAGCAGTATGTATTGAGGGAGAGGAGAGCATTATTCGCTTCGTTTTCCAAGTTGTTGCCAGCCCGTTCAAGAATTTGAATTGCTGGCAGAGGGTTTGGCAGGGGGTTTAGCAAAGGCTGGCGATGTTTGGCACATGAATGTAGAGGCCGTTATTCTTCCTCACCATGTGATGACAGCTGAGACCACCGTATGTTGTAGAGTTGTCATAGCTAACAGCATGATTGGCAAACAAAACAAGCAACAAAAAAAAGAGTTTACATTTGGTGTTACATAACTGGTTTCACTGGTAATCTACAAGCAGAGGATGAGAGTGCACCTGCTGGCATGGTTTTTCCTTTTATCATTTCAGTCACATTTGCACACCCCTATATACAGAATTGTTGTGTTTGCTGCTTCTAATGGAGTCTACCTTTCCTTTTTCCTCAGGATGTCCTCGCAGACTGACCCACCTCTGCCGGATCAGGATCCGCAGAGCTATGGGCAAACATCGTCTGAACCACATACCCTCACTACCACTACCCGAGCCCATCAAGAACTTCCTGCTCCACCTTGAGTGACAACTCCACCTCCTCCTCCTTCACAGAGCTCATCTCGCTCGTCCTTAAAATTTGAGCACAGCCAAACTGAACTTCAGTTACTGTCATATACCAAACTAAGGCCCAGGATACAGCCCTTTGTGAGCCGAAGCTGCTAATTGCTAATTTTCTAATAATTAATATTTAATGATAATGAAGCCAACCCAAATTGAAGTAGTTATGTAAATCGGTAAACCCTATGGATCGGGTCCAGTTCGGTTCCTCTCATCTTATCAGAGAGGCCGGTGCTGTAATCTGGGCTGTGGTAACTTTATATGTATCCCAGTTATCACCACTGTTTACACTGTGATCTTTGCTCCCCAAATTACTCTGCTCTCCTCCCACTTCAAGTAGCACCTTTCACCTGGATAAGCACAGTGTGAATGCCATTTGTTTTGAAGCAGTGACAAAAACACAACCAACATATTAAATAACCATAATCACAGGCAGAGCGATTTTGCCTGGATCCAGCCCCTTGAATTGAGGTTTATTTGTTCTACTTAAACCTGTAGCTTGTTCTCATCTGGAGTGAAGTGCAAAAAGTGCAGCAGTTGACTATGCTGAAAATGCTAGAGAATCTAGGTTACAAGAGGTCACTGTCATTAACAGCATCCATATAAGTTTTCAATTCTCTCATTCTCCTTACTGAACAGTTTTGGTGGTTTTCACATGAGACTGTCCTCCAAGCAGGCGGTTTCATAGCGCAGGCTGAAGCACTTTGATAAGATTCACAATTTGAGGGCTGGACTGTGGGCCTAGCAAGCATGTAGTGTTGCTGTGTGTTTACATGTGGTACAAGGAGTGATGAATTACTTCTGCGTAACAAGCCTTAACTCTGACTTTAGTTAAATGGCCGCAAAGATTGTCCAACCCGACTACTGAAGTGTGAAATCGAAGGCACAGTTAAAGAAGGAAAACACACACAAGCTTGAGTGAACAATTCAAGGTCCTGGATCCTGCCAAAATAAATAAATAAATAAATAAAGTAAATAAAAAGTAAATAAATAAAATTAAGTGTAAGTAAAGTTTACATTTTGTGTCTAATAATTAGGAACGCGAGTGTTGCCATCAAAAATTGGCTGGGACACTTTGTAGCAGGACTATTAAAGGGAAATTATTGAGACACTTTATATTTAACTCTGACAATCTGTTAGGAAAAGTCAATGCAAGTCTGTTCATGATAAATATAATTACTTTATATTTATTTGTATTTAAACAGCTGCTTTCAATACTATTTTGCTTTTCTTTGGTATGTTAATGGTGTTTTACTGTTGTATTGAAGTGTCTATGCACTTTGCTTTGTATCTCATCCTTATTTGCATAAATGTGCAATGATTCTATACTCCCCACCATTATGTTTGGTATTTATTAACTAAAACTGCATGGGAGGGCTTCCACACCACCAGAAAGCTTTTGGGATGAAAAGTGAGATTCTTCAAAAGTAAGATCACTTTCCACGCTTCCTGTGTCTGTTAGCCATCTCCTTGAGTGAACATGAGAGAATTATTCATTCTCTGTGTTTTTTCTCACAACCGCTTCCAAGATCTGGTTTGGTCCAAACTATCCCAGCCGATGTCATGGACAAGATCCCTGGAGTTTTCGCTCTGGTTAAACCCAGTGAAAGAAAATCACCTCTCTGTCAATATCAGGGCAACACGGCCCACAGATGGTGCAGGCCTTTCATCCAGCGAAACTTCAGCACACTTTATTTAGCTAATCAATTCGAGAGGAAAATTCCCTTCACATATATACTTTGGATCCCTTTCATAGGTTTATTATGGACTTAGAGATACCCAGAGATAGTCAAGTGATTAAAGTCTCTCGCCACTGAAACCACATGTGAGCTGCCACTGGCTGAGGGCTGAATCCCACCAGCGCTTTCTGTCCTGTGTCTCCCCTAATAGTTTCCCACTGTCTAAATAAACAGTAAAAATAAAGGTGGACTGATGGCTCTCCTGTGAGAATAAAAGAAGAGCTGCTAATTAAGTAGATCAAGAAGCTGCCATTCCATTAGGTCTTTTGTTGCCAAGGCTTGTGTATCCTCTTTCTGTTCGTGACCTGACTCCAACAGCAGAATATCACTGCTGTCAGGTGATAGCTACATTATCTCCATCAAGTTTGTCTTTCAAGAGGCAAGAAAAAGCTGTTTTTTTCCCCTCAAGGCTTTGATTTGTTTTTAATTATGCAATGGAATTTGAAAATTCCAAGGTTATTTATTCATTTTTCATATTTGTGTTTGAACAAGAAAAAGCCCGCATTTGGAATTGATTTAAAATTGGCATTTTTTCAATCCAGCAGACATGGTGTAGTTGATGAGTCATGACTTGTCATAATGCGAGTCATAATCCACTTTACACTCTTGCAAAACTGACTGACAGCACTTAGAAAGCATTTACATATATTTATTTTATTTTTATTTTTATTGTTTTTTAAGCATGATAAGTAATTTAAATCTATTGATGACAAAAGGCATACCCCTCTACAGACAGGATCCTCTATACCTGAAGTATTGAATGCTTAATTTTAGATGATGATTTGTTTTCCTTCCCAAAAAATTGATATATTGTATTTTGGAAAATATTTGTTCATAGGTTTCACACACACAGTCTTAGATAATATTGACTAGGGGACATCCAGTAAGTCCTGGCCACAGCCTCACCACTGGCCTCCAGGCACAGAACAGGGTGATATGGCCAGATGGCTCCTATAAACCAGCTACTGACAGAGTACACAGCTCCTTTGAGAGTTTTGGGGAAGATGGGGAAAAAGTTCTCATGATGCTGGCAATTATACATGAGACTACTTTACATCTCTCTCCTGGTCTCATTCCCTCTGTCTCATTCACTCAATCTTCCTCTCCACTCATGCCTTTTGCCTTGTTGTTGTCCAATGCCATCTGTGGTAATTGCCACCATGAGAATGAATAAATTTGAATACGTGGGTGACAGCACTGAGTTTTGGACTGAGGAATTTTATTATTACTGTAGAACTGATGAACGGGCCAGGATGTCACGATGGTTGAGAAAACCACATCTTGGTGCGAACCCAACCGCTCTGTGGAAACTCCGGGGCCTGGGAACTGTTGGACTTTGCAAGTGGAATCAGCGGGGATTAGAACAGCGAGATGGGGGGTTCTGGGCCCAAAAGTCTTGCAAAGACGAGAAGGTGGACCTGGATGCGTTCTGAAAGAGCCATGGTAAGGATTCTCTACAAGCATGTTGCATGCTGCAGAGTCAAAATATTCGTGCATGCCTTAAGGATTGATTGCTGCAGGTTTTTGAGGCTGATAGCTGGTATTTTTGATGATATTCAATAAATTTGAACAGTTTAAAAATGACAAATATTCAGTGTTTCACCCCAAGACTTTTATTCTTTGCAGGGTGGAAAAGCCTCTGAAGCAGCATTTACATCACAGCATAGTAAAACTCTATTAAAGCCCAGACTAATGCGTTTATTTT
The DNA here is from genome assembly GCA_900302535.1 of Neoniphon sammara. Classification (NCBI taxonomy): domain Eukaryota; kingdom Metazoa; phylum Chordata; class Actinopteri; order Holocentriformes; family Holocentridae; genus Neoniphon; species Neoniphon sammara. The sequence goes on along the minus strand of OMKZ01018618.1, from coordinate 12,439 downwards.
AGGGTTAACAACCCTAAATATGGGGTCAACCAATGCACCTATTAAATAGAAGGGGGAAACTGGGATGCATTACTAATTTTAAATGAATTCATTTTAAAAACGTGCAAAAAAATAAAATTTCATTGTGTTTTTTTACACTGTTGTAGCTGACTGATACTCGATGCTTAAGCCCAGTATCAGCACCTAACCTCAGTGTGCATACAGGTGGAAATGACAAGCTTGTGCCTTTAGTTGCACACAAAATGCTGCTACCATGATGTCTCTAGATGGCACTGTCTTCCTTTCAAGCATGGCAGTCATCTTATCTCTGTGTCTCTCTCTCTTTCTCTCTCTCCTGTTATCTCTCTCTGTCCCTCTCCCACCTCTCCTCTGTCTTTCTCTCAGTATCTCTCCATGTCTCTCTTTCTTTCTCTCTCTCTCGCTCTCTTTCTTTCTTTCTTTTACCCCCATTTTTCCTTTCTGCCTCTGTCTTTCTCTCTCCAACTGTCTGTCTCCAGCCCCGCTCCCCCCTCCTTGCTCTGGTACAGGGAATTCAGCTGCAGACCTCAGCATCTGTCCTCAAGAGTCTCATCCCTTCAGAACTCATTAAAGTAAGTCTTTCATTAACAGAACACACACACACACACAGTGAGCCCCGTTCCACCAGTGCAGAATGAAACAGAGATTGGACAGTTGGTAAACCACTATCTTCCTGTGGGTAGTTTCCATTGCGAGGGGTTTCTCTTTCAAGTCAAACTTATATCACTTACTTTATGTGGGTTAGAGCTGCCCCCGATTACACACACACACACATACACACACACACACTCTCTCTCTCTCTCTCTCTCTCTCTCTCCCTTTAATTCAGGAGTAGGTTTAAAAGAGTAAGCAGTGTAAATTTAATGTTTGGACTAATATGATCAAAAAACAGGGTCTGAGAATTTGTTACAAAATTTGATATCCACTATTTGAAAAAGTTGTACCTACTCTTGCAAAATGATTGATTAGGGCATCAAAAAATTTTTTAATTAGTTTCTAAATGACAACACTTTCAAAGATCAGATCCTTATTAGAATGTTAAATACTAAACTCCAGGAAATTAGTAATAATCAAAACATAAAGGTTTCATTTCATGTATCCATTTCTCCCCTGAAATTCAAGATAATATTTGAAAACAAACATTATTCTGTGCATGAATTGCTTTCTGTCTTAAGATGACTCTTAACTTAAATACTAAGCCACAATGCACTTAACTTTCATGCCAGCAGCCAAAATGGCAGAGTGGGTGTCATGTTGTTTTAATACTTGATATGTAATTTTGGAGGAAAATTCTTCACATATGCGTTACTGGTTTTGAAATAAACCCTAAAAATCACCATTGACATTCAAATTATCCAAATGCTAAAACTGATTTTTTTGGGGTTTTACATTTGTGGCACAAATGAAACAGAAATGGCCGATGGTTTATTTCCTCTGATAATTATTGGGAGTCTGGAAAAGTTGAATGTTATATGCTCTGTTGTTCATTCCTAAGTTTATTTGCGCCGCAAACTCCAATCAAAATCTCAACAGGCTCTGCTAATATCACCGCAGTGTTCCGCTTGTATTTGGGACCAGCGTGCAGAGGGATGTTAAATGTTGTGCAGCTCTCATTTTAGGAGGCCGTTCTCTTCATGAAGCGACCACAGTATTTAGTTAAGTAGGAAACATGGATTAAAGGTTGTTTCCATGGATTTGGTGCAGTCATATAAAGGACTGTGTTTGTATGCGTGTGAGTGAGTGTGAGAAACACACAGAGAGAGAGAGAGAGAGAGAGAGAGAGAGAGAGAGAGAGAGAGAGAATAAAATCGAAGCTTGTTTAGAACAAAACTCACCTGTAAGTTGTTAAGCAGTTCCAGCACAATCACTTTGTGTCTGCCTCTTTATCAGGCTGCTTGTTCTCTTGCACTTGCGCTGGCAAGTATTACCATTTGGTAATTGCCACGCGCTTTTATTTGAATGATCTCATTCCTCAGGCGCTCCGGAACTCTTAGTTTCCACCAGTGACCACATCACTGTGTGTTTACCACCGCCACACACACGCACACATGCACACACACACACGCACACACACACACACACATGCAGGTACTCTGGCTCCACACCAGAGCAACTTTATCAAACTCCAGCTCCTTTTGTTGCCACATAGCACAAGCAGTGAGATTCGTCATACATACAACACCTTAGCATGAGTCAGACTCAAAGAGGCAGATGACATGAAACTGAATACAACATTCACTGGTCCAAGAAAAGCAGTCTTTTCCGTTTGTACTCATGTCAGATCAATTGAACAGGAAAGCCAGGGTGTGGGGGAGTGATTATGAAAATATTGATCATTTTTGTGTCATACTGTAACTCAGCACATGTGGATCACAACTGCAAGTCCGGAAGCATTTTTCCTCCATTAAAGCCGTCTTGCCCCATAAACCACTCAATCAGTGCTCCGGTGCAAAAGAAAAAAAAAAAACACAGGGAAGTCCTTGAGCTTTATTGACATAATTAAGACGTACATGGTCGGAAATATTGAAAGAATCTTATTTACTTATAAAACTGTGTCTGTTTTAATTAAAAAACCCCAGAGGAGCTTAATGAGGCTTAATTTGACTGTTTTCCAAGGGATCCGGTAGTCATGAAATGTGGCAAAGGCAGGAAGGATGTGATGTGATTGCTTCTGTAATTACTGTCACAGACCTTAACTCGGCTCTCTTATTTAATTAGTCCCCCCTCATTTGTGTGATGTTTAGCTAATGTACATGCACCAGACCTTGCCTTGTACAGTTGGACGTTCAAGAATGAGGAAGTTGTGGAAGTTTGATTTATTACCTGGAAAAGTTTGAGAACAGTTGCAGTTGGTGTTATCAAAAGACAGTGGAATGTGCTGGATAAAAATGTGCAATATTATATGAAACCACCACGATTATAATTGTATTATATTAACTGGAGCTTTTATTATCATTTTATTACTATTAGAATCAGAGCCTTATATAGTAAACACAATGTACCACAAAACAATGTAATGATCGTACACTTTGTGAGGCAACTGTGGCGTAAATGCTACAATACAAACTGTATTTAATTTGTTTGATGATGTTTGTCTGATGGTTAAAACGTCAAAAAAATGGTTTGTACTTCTTTTCTGCTTAGTCTCATTTTAATGCCTCACATTGTGCCTCAAGTAAAAGTACACTGTAGTGAGAAACCTGCTAGCACGTTTAACATCGTCTTCCCATTTTCCAGTAAAAGCAAAGTGAAAGTTGCTGTTCATCTGTTGTGTTTCACTGCTATGTCCAAACAGAAATTTTAGGGAACAAACAGTTTTGTCAGTACCACATAATGCCCCATATCTGTGTTGGTGAGCCAGGGGATCACTTAATGGCAGCATGACAATGTCCATTACACCAAACTACCCATGTTTAATTACTTCCGCGGAGCTGGGACGCTCATGGGAAGGATTTTCCGCCACTGAGAAGATCCCGCAGTTCGGGGGGAGGAGGGCGTTCTTGGACGGGGAACAAAGCTCTGGAGCTGTCGTGGACGGCGGGGTTGGAGGGACTGTGGGTTGGGATGAGGGCCCCTCTGCCTCTTCCTCCTCCTCCTTCTCCTCCTCCTCACGAAACGGACCAGGAACCAGCGGGCAGCTTCCCAAACCGCTGCCCGACAACAACATGGGCAGGCAGAGACCCCAGGAAAACAGAAGAGGGGAGAAGAGGAAGAGAGTCATTCGGTGGCCACCACTGTGGGAATGTTGTAAACTGTGCTTTCCTGAGGCCTTGGGAATCCCACACCAGAGCTGGAACCTGCAGGCATGGAAAAGGGGGCCTGCTTCCCTCGAGAGAGGGGATGTCAGGCGCGGAACAACATCACTTGATCACTTGGCGGGGGGGAGCGAGCAGTGACGCACTTTCTCTACTGTGCAATTAGGCGTCCAGACGGGCAGATGGATGGTGGTCGGAATGGTCAAATCCCCCAAAACTATCAAAGAAGTGAGGGCAAAAGGTTTCTTGCATGTGGTACAGATTCCTTTTATTGCAAAGTGTAAAAACTGCACTGAAGATGGTCGCTTCACCAAATTAATGTGCACACTTTGGAGAAAATTACATTGCTATCTCAAATACGCAAATGTTTGTTCTTGTTTTTTGAGTATGAGGGTTTCCTAGCTAACTATGCTTATATCAGCTGAGTCCTACACCCATAAAAAAAGACTGATATCCACACCCTTCTCCACTTAAACTATCCCACCCTTTGGATCAGATGTTGGTTTAATTCCCTTGGCCATGGAACTACATATTCACCCTGCTGGCCTAAGATCATATCCCTGCCAAAAGCCTCTCTCTGTTCTGTACCCTAACACACACACACACACACACACACACATGCTCTCTCTCTCTCTCTCTCCCTCTCTCTCTCTCTGTGGTGTGAAAAAATGTGCAGACCAGTCTGTTCTCAATGAAACAGCGTTAATGCAAAAGCTGCAACATATGGGCTTTTGTCACAGATATCTCCTTATAAATATATCATATTTACTAGGACCAAATTATGCCAAAGCCAAAAGGATTGCTGCTAAGCGTAGGATGTAGGCCAAACAGCAGGTGGAGGATGCATGGTGGGAGTTAATACCCATTTTCGCTGACCAGAAGGTGGGCCAGTTTTGTACTATTGACTGTTTATCTTGTAACCATAGACAGTCTTTAGGCTTAGCATTGTTCTTTTATGAGAACAGTAATGAGATCAGATGAGCGAGCAGCTAACTCCAGCACATTAGTTTCAGTGACTAGCCTGTCAGCGTGGCTCACACTAACACCTTGATGGTGTTTGTGTCCAGAGGTGTGAAGTAACAAAGTACAAATATTTATATTTGTACTTTCTTTGAGTATTTATTTTTCTGACAACCTTTCACCCCCTACATTTTAACACGAATATCTGTATTTTCTACTCTTCACATTTTCAAAACAGGCTCATTATTTTAGTTTATAATACATTTGTGGGAAATTATATATTATTTTTATTTTGCATTGTGCGCCTTCCCAACATCAAGACAGATTTCAACCTAAATGGAACTGAAGCGTTAGACTGGAAGCTGCCAAACACCTGGACCAATCAGCATCCTTTGAGGAACTACAGGCGTGGCTTAGGTGATGATGAGAAAGTGTAGTGAAATGGAACAAAGAGCAGGACATCGATGTAGATTATCCTGACAAAAATGGCATGAATCGTGTGCTAACAAGCCTGAAACATGCTTACCAATATGCTTTCTCACTTTTACCATCACAGTTGCTGCTGTTTGGTGCCTATGCTTCGTTTGTCTGATTGTATGAGTTAGCTAATGATAGACAGATGGCTGATCCCATCACCTGCTATGTATTTTTGTAAATGCCTGTTGCTGCTGCCCCATTTCCAAATGCTTTGAACCCAACAGTGCCCAAACCGCTTTTGTGAAATGAACAATGGAAAAGAAGTGCCAGGCTGCAAAATAGCTAGTTAGTGTTTTGGAATGAAACCCTTCAGTTGTAAGCGTTCCCTAAGCTGTTAACCAGAGAAGTGGTGGAGGAAAAAAAAACAATCTGCTCTGCTGGATGTGAAGCTTTCAGAAGAATTAGTCACTGTTGCTGTGGTGGAAGGATCATAGCTAATTGGGTTTTCTGGTTTATGCATGTATATATTGCGTCTGTATGAGTGCTGTGTGCGTGTTCAGCCGCATGTGTGTGTGTTTGTGTGTGTGTCCCTCAGTATGGTGTGGGATCAGCTCCAAGGCCATGGAACACCACATCAAATTGACCATTTCCTCCTCTGATAAGCAGCTTCCCAGATTTGCTTGAAGGAGAGAGCAAGAAGATTGAGAGAGACGTTCAGGGGACCAGTGCTGGCAACGGCAAAACTTGGCTCTACTCACTACACACTTAAAAAATATCCATCCTTACAAGACATTCACGGTAATGTTGAGTATTAAAATCTTTTCTTAAAATAAGTGAAAAGAAATTTCACAAAAGAGTGAGGAAATTTTACTTATTTCCAATGCAGAAACTTCCTCTTTCTTCCTGTTATTTTCTGAAAATAAACGACAAATATCAGTTTCTGGAAAAGCCGAGTAATGCAGATCAGTCCACTGTCATAAAGGTAACGTCATGTGATTCAAGATTTTTGAGACAAGTGAAATTATTTTTCACTTGTTTTCATTTGTTTTTAGAAAAGTAAGATTCGAGACTTAATACTAATGTTAACTTATGAAGATGGATATTTTTTGCAGTGCATTCACGGCTCCAAGGTTTCTCCTCTCTCCTGCTGTGTCAAGGCCTTGTAAAAATATCCATCACATAACTGATTGTGTCAGGTAACCCTCCCAATACAACCTTCTCAGATGCAGAAAATATGAAAATCTAAAATCCAGGAGCAGAAAAAATTCCTAGACAATTATTGTACTTGCCAATTAGACTGACTTTGACTCCGAATGGAACTCAGTTTTACTCTTCTCTTTGCTGAACAAGGGGAAACCGAGGCAATCTGAGTTTGCTTCGGGTTAAAATAGAAAAAAATCTGTTTCTGTGTGACTTGTTCATTGTATCGATGGTTAGTCGACTAATCGGTGTTACCGTGCTTTAAAAATGAAAACTTTCAGATAAACAGGTATGCATGTGTGTGCATTTGTGTGTGCATGTGTGTGTGTGGATGAGCAATCATTTCTCTTTGCTTTCTCAAAACTAACCCTTCATAACAAACCTGCAGATCACATTAACCTCATGAACTCTCCCGCCATCTTTTTAATGGACTTCCCCAACATCCCTCTAAATGTTTGAAGTGCAAAAGAAATCTTAACTTCAAAATTATAAAAACAAATTCACTTCTCATATTTTGAAAATTTGTTAATGCTTGTATAACTCCACTTAAAATACAGTTGTTGAAAGCAACCAGAATATGTTGCTTAGTCAGTGGAATCCAACTGGTATTACCATCTCTAACAGTCTTTGAAAGTAAGCTCTGCAAATCTTGGTAAAGCTGCAAAATAAGCACATTATTACCTACATTTACAGTGAAGATGGCCACAGCAGGATAGCGATCTATTCTGGTGCTGTTCAGGGTTTAGAGTATGATATCATGTATAATGGGAATAGAAAGTGTAGGCTGGGATGTGTGCAGCATTGCGTGACTGTGAAGCCAACATCCTGTCCTCAGTGAATTCCATGGAAGAGTATGCGGCTCTTTTGGTTTCCGATGCTTTTCTTGAAGTCCCAGAGAATGGGGAGTGAGGGGGTGCGCCTGATTTACGTCTTCAGAAGTCATCTCTTGCACTGTGCCGTTCCTCTGAGACCGAGAGTGAGGGGATATGGCATGAGCTCGACACGGGGGAAGCCCCAGGTTTTTGCTGCGGCAGGAACATTTACCAATACACAGGAACTGCTGTAACCATCCCCGGTGCAGTTAAAGTAGAGAGAGACTACATGAAGATTTGTCTTGGATGTTAGAGAAAAGGTGGATTAGTAAAACAAAGTGTCACTGAGATTTTCATGTGGGCACTTTAAGTCATAGATGTTTGATAGAATTAAACCCACTTACACTACAATGACAATTAATATAGTGGTAATTATCTACCATGTGATGCAATAACATTAATATATAACAAAAATGTCCTTGTAAATGGGTTTAAAAGATAATGAAACCTGTATTAAAAGATAATAGAACCTAATTAACTGTAATAACATCTGATTAAATGTAATAACATCACAATATTGCACTACTCTGTGATTATTTCTCCATAAGGGGTCTAACAGATTTCCAAATAAACAGTACCAAATGTAAAAGCAGGTTCTGATGGGCCACATTGTAGTAAGTGGAATTTGGATTATTATTGGCCTATATGATTATAATGTCATCAGTTAAAAATGGTATACCCCTTATGGCATAATAAAGGTGGTTAATGTAATAATGTGATGTAATTTATTAAATTAAAAAAATTCATAGGTTTGGTTTTCAATCCATCTAGACACATTTGCTCACATTTTGACAAGTTATTTCAATATTTGGCAGATATATTCATCAGTTGCTGCAGTGTTTCAGTCAGTTCATTGACTACATGAAAATATGGCTTGGATGTTAGAGGACAGATGAATTAAAAATGAAGTGAATTTAAAATATAAACTGAAGCTTCATTCTATTTGATAGGATAAAAGGACCTTTTATGGTAAAATATTCTCAATATTGAGTTTGAAAGAGAATCTGCCTCCTCAGCTGACTGATATGGAAGTGCTGTATCTGACCCAGGGAACACCAAGCCCAAAACAGTCCTTAAAGATGGCTTTTAGATGGCAGGATTTCTCCTGCCGCTCTCCTCTCTGGGCTGTGTTATCTCTGATGTGTCCTCCCCTGCGGTCCAGGAGCCAGGCATCCATTAGCACTGCCCGTCTCTGTAATCAACCCATTGGGAGGAGGTACCAGAGGACGTTCTGTTTACCGCAGTATGCCTTCCCTCTTATTTTCTCACCCACTGGCCCGCCCACTCTGTGGGAGAGGCCTGAGGTTGGCTAAACCCTTGGTGACAGGTGGACAGGTGGCAGTTTAGGAGCTGAAGGGAGAGCAGCAAGGGACATGAGCCACAGGGCTTTGTGGCCACTGAGAAGCCATTTACATGAAAAAAATAAATAAATTAAGGAACCATTTCTAGTGCATCGAGAAATGTTTTTATTTGGGATAACAGTCACAAAAATAAAAATGTTTATGTAAGCTACAGAGCAGTAAATGTGCCTACAGAATACTTGCACACTTTGGGTTGATACTGTGGTTCTTTTTGCTTTGGAACCAGGTCCCTAATCCTTATTTTCAAGTGTATCCAGAATCCTCTTGGGTATCCTTTGCCTTTCTCCACACCCTTCATTGTTGTGTGTGCAGACAGGATCACCATGTCAACTGAGTTTGAACTGAATTTCATATCACTACACAAGGAAGTGAGAAGCACTGAAATTATGAGAATAACATACCTCTTATAAACAGGATCATGTATGACCCACCACACACACAATCCTATACATAAAATGGGTTACACTGACTTATAATTAGAAGATGGGCATTTTTTGTGACCTCTAAAAAGAACACAAGACCCCAGACCCGCGGACACTGAACACAGTTCAGCAGGGTAACTTCATATTAACAGCCAAACCGTAAATGGCTGTTCCAAGTCTCTCTGCCAGTCACAATAAAAGATTATCAAAAATCTGTCAAGAGATCAATCAGTGTGCTATAAAAACCCTGAGAAGGACAGCGCTTCCTCCTTTGGGTCTGGTCGTGTTTGGTTCCAGATTGGCCTGCAGCCGGAGTGATGTGTCAGCTCAGAGAGTACTTATTATCAGGAAGGAGAAAGGGACAAAGACAGATCTGAAAGCTTTGGAGAAGAGAGAGAGAGAGGAGAGGAGGAGAACAAGGATGAGTTTGATGGGACAGAAAGGGAAAATCAAAGGTATGAATGAAGTAAAGAATAGGAATAAAAGGACATGGGGCTTAATAAGACCAAAGAAGAAGAAGAAGAAGAGGAAGTAGGGGGAGGAAAAATAGAATCGACCATCTTTAGTCTACTGTTCTTTCTTGTGTCATTGTTACAAGTGGCCAAAACAGAGCAGAACACACTAAAGATTTATTTATACTTCACCACTGGACACTTTCGACAGATGTCTCTCTACACAAACATACATTGTTGCACAACGCCCGCATTTATACTTTGTTGAGGACACACAATGTTTTGCCATTTCCATGGTAACAAGAGATGCTGGGCAGTTTGCTTTGTTACATTAGGGAGAAAAAAGGATATTGCTGTTCTTCATGAGCTTACTAGTCACAGAGATTCTTCCCTTTGTATTTACATTCCAGTACGCTGATATTAAAAGTGATGGTGATCTCTTGCCAAGAGTTGTCTGTGCATCTCTGCATTGTTTACATGAGATGTCATATAAATGACTATATATTTTTTTTACCCCTTCAGCCAGTCATTCCTTCCATGTTGTTGTTGTCCCTCACCTGATGAAAGCGGAGGGATGGGACTTGGATAGACATTGGTCACAAAACAGTTTCATAACTTCCAAATAGATTTTTGGGTTTCCACCAAATTTGGTGGCAAGATTTGTCATGCCAAAAGGGGGCGTGGTAGTGGGTGTGGCATATCACAGAAAGCCTCATGACTTCTGAATGGACTCACAGGTCATCACAAAACTTTCAGTATGTCACAGGCCACAGAAGGCTTAATTGACTTTTCAGGCTGTTCACTCAAAAGGGAGCGTGGTAGAAGGCATATCACAAAATGTCACATAAGTTCCCAATGGATTAGCGTAACACCACAAAATTTTGACGCAAGTTTTGTCCCGGAACAACATTTTTGTGGAGAGACAGCTGGTGAGAATGTCAAGCAGTATAAATAAGTATAAATAAGCCTTAACTCTAGTGCCATCCTTTATCCTGTGAATATGTTCACACTGATCATCAATCTATGATGTTTTTCGGGAAATCTTGTAATCTATCCCAGAATGTACCTGACCCTGTTCCATTCAACTGTAGATTATACAGGTAGATGGAGACGGTGATAGCAGCAGTGAGAAATGTTAGCAGCAGCAGGTTTTCCCTTTTCTGAAAATGTGAGAATCGTGACCTTCACTCAAAATGCCACATTACAGCTGCACTGAATTATGGTCTACTTAGGCTACTGCCAGTGGAAAAAATGTGATCTTTGCCTCTTTTATCATAGATTTCTCCCTGTATGATTCTTGAATGCAAAATTGTGTGTCCTGAAAAGAAGCCCTTCCTCTTTCATTCTGAGAGACTGACACCCAAACTTGACATTTACTGTTGGTATTTTAGATAATCGAAAAAAGTTCCACTATTCAACCCCATTGTAGTTACACCACAAACATCATGTTGTCTAAGTTGGATCAGTTATCTGCAGGAATAAACAAAATACACCGCCAGCCACTTTTAACATTGTTCATGTGTTTTGGGGTGGATTTTTACTGTCTTTATCAATATGTTAGTGTGTACCTTAAAATCTATCATAAGTTTGTCTCTGCATCATCATCACACATAGTCGCATGGTTGCAATTATGCACTTACATGACACTCAGGGTGGGAAACTCAAATTCTGTAAACAAAAAGGACAATTCCTTTTGTCCCAGCAGGTTGCACTTCTTGCAAATGTCTGGAGTCTGACAAAACATAATCATTTCACCACTTCCCCATTGAACTAAAACAAAGAAAAAATCTGGAGGGATATTTCTAGCCATATTTCAAAGTTAGCTAACTTTAGACAACAGCTAATGTTAGCGTGCGACCACATCCTAGCTATCAAATGGTAGCATTATACAATATATTTTATATGATAGGAAAGGCATAATTTAAATTTGAAATATCAACGAACTTGGCCACATTTATTTTTAGGTTCACGAAAGCCTGGAAGTAAAATCAACTGGACATTGATGCTAACATTCAGCTAAGCCAAAGCTAGCCATCAAGCTTGCAGTGGAATGTTTAACCTTGAAATATGGCCAAGTGTCCCTCCACAGTTTCACTGTCCTTTTTTATCCTTTTTTCAGTTGGAGAAGTGGTGACATGAAAATGTTTTCATGACATTTGCAAGAGAATTTGAGTTTCCCACCCACAGTATTACTTTACAGCATACTGACCACCATACCAATATGGTGATGTTCATTTCTTACTAAAAAGAAATAAAGCCAATTATAAAAGAATAAGGTGTCCTGTATGGGTCTTTTGCAGGTGTATGCGTGTATTTGCATGTATGCAGCTGTCCTGACAGGCTGCGCTGCTGCTGATTGTCTTTGTGCATTTAATTTGGTCTTTGTTGGAGGGGGGAGGTAGGAAACAGGCCTGTTCCAATTTCTCTTTTACAACACACCACATAAACATTTCAACTTCGAATGCCTTTTTATTTATCGCAGCACACATCCACATCCTATGGTAATGGCCGCCACATTTCTGGGATAAAAGAGCGTGTGTGTTTGCATGTGCCAGGAAGTTGTTGATAGGGTTGTGTGTGTGTGTTTGTGTACACAGAAGTATGGAATGGTACTGTGTGTGTGTGTGTCTGTCTGTCTGTTCGGAGGAATACGGATTGGTGTTTGTAGGGGCATGTGTGCATGCATTTTGGAGCGTGTGTGTGTGTGTGTGTGTGTGTGTGTGTGTGTGGGTGCTTCACATGCAACGTGGCTCACTGTTTTTCTTCTCGCAATGTTTGATGGGCAGGAGTTCTGCCAAGTGTGTGTTTTTGTGTGTGTGTGTCCATGTTTGTGTGCATGCATGTGTGTGTTCATGTGTGCATGCGTGTGTGTGAGTGTGTGCATGCGTGTGTGCTTGCGCTTGCATATGTTTATTCTGTCAAATGTGTCCCACATGTAGATTTAGGTCTGAGCTCATTCACACTTCCTCTCCCCTCTTCTCT
>OMKZ01018615.1:0-16475 GCA_900302535.1 Neoniphon sammara | reverse complement strand
GTGAGGGCTGTTGTAATCTGTAGGGCCGTGCTCATTACTCTGGAGAGCTGCTCTCGGACATCAGGCAGGTCAGTGAATTCAGACACAGATAGAGCATGACTGGGTTCATGGGATATCTTCTGCAGCTCTCTACTATCAGAACCCCTGGTTCCAATTGCAAAGGTCATCACACCTAGCTCTTTCAGAGCAGCGGCTGGTGCATCAACACTGTCAAAAGACCTTCCACCACTTAGCACTATTAGGTGCTGTGGAACTCTTTCCAGGCGCCTGCTCCCGGCAGAGGCGGTGAAGACATTGTCCCTCAAATACTGGAGAGCTGCTCCAGTGTTGAGAGGTCTTCCGCCTCTGTGCCTCAAACCTCTGACAGTGTCAAGGATCTCGCCCTTTGTGGCATATGTATTCAGAGAGAATTGGACAGCTGGATCTCTGCTGTACTGGACCACTGAGACACGATCTTTGCCGTCATCCACACTGAATGTCTCTACAACTCTCTGGACAAAGTCACGCATTGCTGGGAATGCAAATCTGGTGCCATCAGATCCATCCAGCAAGAACACAACATCCCTTCTGGATGGGGAGCGCTCCACTGGAGAAGATCAGAATTAGGGAAATATGAGGGTGCATGTTTTAAATGTGTGGCAGGATTACCAACTGAAAGAAGCCAACCACATCTTTTACCTACCACAGCATTTTTCAAATAATTCTAATTTCTTACCATCCGTAGTCTCATCTTTTGGTTTCCATTGTGTAAGATGACTCATCAAACTTTGTTGAATATGGGAAAGATTTGCAAAGTCCCGAACTGAGTATGCATAGCTTGGGTCTGAGGAAATGGCTTGCATCTCTACTGTATTTGTCATTCTTGTTCCAACTGAAAATGTTACAACCCCTTCAGCTTTTAGTATGCTTGCCGGGCCTCGAGGGGAATCTCTGGATCTACCACCAGCCAGTATGATAAGTATCTGCTTGGCACCCTCATTTTGTCGACTTCCAGCATTTGAAACAAAGATATTGTCCCTCACAAATTGTAGGGCTTTTCCGATATATGGAGGCCTTCCACCTTTAGGCTTTAAGCTTCTGATGTGCAAAAGTACATCATCTCTTGTCTGATAAGCATTCAGATTGAAATTAGTTTCAGCATTGTTGCTATACTGCACAACAGCAACTTTATCTTTTCCTCTGTCCAGGTCAAAGCTGTCCACAAGTTTTGCTACAAATTCACGTATAGCTGTGAATCTACTCTTGACATCATCAGATCCATCAAGAAGGAAGACAACATCTCTTTTCACACTGGGCTCTGAACCTAAATAAACCACAATGTAAATGTCATCCACATATAAATCATGACCATTTACAATTTGAACATATATTTTGAATATGTACAACTTATTGGATTGGATATGGATATACAAACATTGCAATTTGTAATGAAAAAAATCACTCATATGTCTATTCTTTCTTAATAATGTAATCCAAAATGTCTGTTACTGAAAAGATAATCTTGCATTACAATTGAACAAAGCTGGTTATTCTTGTCACTCACCTATACCAGGGCTGATTCTACCTTTATGAGATGAAACTACTGACAGCAACTGTTGTCTCACAAGAGGAAAGTCAGAAATTGCCTCGATAAAGAATGCCTCTGTGGGACTGTGCGCTAAGCGCTCCATCTCCAACCTATCTGCATTATTAATTCCAACACTGAAAAGCACAATTCCAGCATCTTTCAATCTCTCCTTTGGAATGAGGACATTATCTTCTGACTTTGTTCCACTCAAAAGAATCAGCACTTGTGGGACCCCCTCTTGAGCCCTGCTTCCAGAGGAGGCAATAAACACATTGTTCTTAACATAATCAAGGGCTTGTCCTGTGTTAGTGCTTGTTCCTCCTTTAAGAGTCATATTGCTCATTTGACTCAGAATATCCATTTTCAATGAGTATGTGTTCAGGAGAAAGTTGGTAGTGGGCTTGTCACTGTACTGGACCAAAGCAACTTGTGCTTTGTTTGGCCCAATTTCTATTTGTTCAACAAACCTTCTGATAAAATCCCAAATTTGTTCTGCATTTACTTTCATACCATCAGATCCATCAATAAGAAAAACGATATCAGTGCTCTGGAGCTCTGATTTCAAGACAGTGGAAGTGTCTGAAATAGATATAAACAAACATGTTACCAACACAGAATTTTTGCTCTAAAGAGTCCCTGAAACATTTTGTAACACCCAGTGGGTGTTACAAACACAGTACATATTCAGACCTTGCAAGAAAAGTCTTGAAGTTATCTCTAAAATATCATTGAAATGCATTGCGCAATGACAATATTTCTACTTCTTACCGGTTGAAAATCCAGTTGTGTCTTGAGCACCACTCATTGTAGCTTCCACAGATGATTGTATGCTGTTTAGATTGTTAAAGTTTGGGATGGAAAAAAAATGTGCTGGTGTAAAAGAGATGGTTTGCATTTCCAAAGTATCAGCATTCTTTGTTCCAATACTAAAGGTCCTTATTCCATTTTTTTTAAGTGACTGTGCTGGTCCTCTAACATCATCCCCTGATCTACCTCCACTGAATAAAAACAGATACTGAGGAACACCTTCTGCACGTCTGCCTCCAACTGAGGCACCAAAGACACTGTCT
Organism: Neoniphon sammara; assembly: GCA_900302535.1. Taxonomy (NCBI): domain Eukaryota; kingdom Metazoa; phylum Chordata; class Actinopteri; order Holocentriformes; family Holocentridae; genus Neoniphon; species Neoniphon sammara. Next base: position 13,838 of record OMKZ01018615.1, on the reverse strand, counting down.
CTGATGAACTCCAGTGCTGAGCCAGTGTTAAGGGGTCTTCCCAACTTGTGCCTCATTGTTCTAATCGAACTGAGTACATCATTCTTGGATGAATATGAATTCAAATAGAAATTGGCTGTAGCATCACGGCTGTATTGAACAACAGCCACCTGGTCTCTGTTCTGGTCTAGATTCAAATGACCAACAATTTTTTCAATAAATCTACGTATCTCCTCAAAGCCATTTCTTGAGTCATATGATCCATCAATGAGAAATACGACATCATTTTTCTCAGAATCTGCAATAAAGACAAAAAGTGGTGGTAGAGGCAAAGAAAAGGCAATTTTCTGGAGTTCATTACTTATTGAGAAGTACACAGTTCATATCAAATATTTATGGACAGGACTTCAATTTATCTTGAAGCCATTCTCTCATATTGTTTACAAAATAGTGGCTTTAGCAAAAAGCTATGGGACATCATAACAGGGAACATCTTACCAAAGCCCTTTGTGGGTGCAGCTGATGGTAAATGGTGGGTAGCCTCTTTTAACAATGACAACACATCCTGCTGTACAGTGCGAAGGTCCTCATAATCAGTGATAGAGAGGGCATAATTAGGTTTGTGAGATATTGTCTGTAGTTCCAGGGTGTCTGCATCAGTTGTTCCAATACCAACAGAAATGACTCCAGCCTCTTTCAGCTCTCTGATAGGGATTCTTATGTCATCTCCAGATCTTTCACCAGTCAGTAGTATAAGTATTTGTGGAACTCCCTCAAGGAGTCTACTCCCTGATGCAGGAGTAAAGACATTGTCCTTCACATACTGGAGAGCTGCTCCGATGTTACGAGGATAACCTCCTTTGTGACTTAGACCTCTTATTGCATCAAGAACTTTATCTTTTGTTGAGTAACTTGTCAACTTAAAATTAATCTCTGCCATGTTGCTATACTGGACTACAGACACACGATCTTTGTTGGCATCAACATCAAGGTTCTCCACTATGTTCTGCACAAAGTCTCGAATATTTGGGAATCTTCTTTGGGAATCATCAGAACCATCAAGTAAAAATACAATATCTCTTCTGTTGTTCTCTGCAGTAACAGACAATCATACAAATGGGTTGATGATGGAACTTTTAGAGCAATGCTTTTACCTACAAATGTACACAAATGTATGTGATCATTACAGTCTTACCATATAATGCTGGCATGATAGCAGGCCTCTGAGCCCTCTGGATGACAGAGAATATTTGCGTTTCAATGCCCAGCAGATCATTTAAATCTGCTGCAAAGTAGGCATGACTGGCGTCCTGTGAGATAGTTTGAAGCTCAAGAGTATCTGCATTTTTCATTCCCACCACAAATGCCATCACACCAATTCCATTCAAGTTGGCTACAGCATTTCTGACATCATCGCTGGACCGCCCTCCAGTCAAGAGAATCAATATCTGTGGGACACCCTCGTTGTGCCTACTCCCAGAGGAGGCTGTGAAGACATTATCTTTGACATACTGTAGAGCTGCTCCAGTGTTGAGGGGTCTGCCTCCTTTGTGCCTCAGACCCTGTATTGTGCCAACAACATTCTGCTGTGTTGTGTATGTGTTCAACAAAAAATCAGCAGAAGGATAGCTGCTGTACTGTACCACTGAGACACGATCTTTGTTCTGTTCCACAGTGAGTTTCTCCACTACTCTCTCAACAAAGTCAAGCATTGCCTGAAATTCATTCTGCATTTCATCAGAGCAATCCAGTAAAAATACAACATCCCGCTGAATGGACTCAGTTTTATCCATGGAAGCTTTGACAGACATAAGGATAATGAACAATTAGAGTTATATAATATGTCTCAAATTATATATATGTTAGTGTCCATGTGGGAAAATAGTGACTATACAGATCTCCCAGTAAATCTGTAAATTAACCAACTCAGTGGTCATTAAACACATTCTCCAGGAAATCTACATATTCAGTAACTCATAATATATGCATACTAACTACTTATCTGCCTGGCCAGACAATAAATCTGAGAGCTATTCCCACAATGAAATGGTTAATGTAGGTGCAAAATTCAACAGTGTTGTACAAGCGGTGAGTCTGGTCATGTGCTTGGGTGAATAATCACAGGCTTCATGTATCTACATGTTTTTACACAGAGACATAATAGGACTAGCCTGTAAATTCACTATCACAGAGTTTCCTCATCACAGGTTTATGGTGCTTCACAAAATTTCCAATTTTGAGCAGGTAGATGTTAAGAGTTTTCCACAGGAGCCGAGAATACCTGCCAAGATTCTCAATTATTAAATCTAACAAAATGTGCAACTTTCAAAAACATTCAGTGGTGTGATTTTATCATGTCATTGGCGATGTGTTTAATCTGTTACATTGTTAATAACTATATGTATCCTGCATAATCATGGACGTTTACTCATTGGAAAAGTTCCAATGGGCAAATGTGGCTATGCGCTCACAGGCTATATCTGTTAAACATGATTATGATAGGGAAGACATTGATGTGGGATTAACTCTATGAGTTAGGGATGCGTAAAACTATGTTGATGCATGAAGCCTGTGATGATTCACCTGTGCACATCAACCATTTCATTAGAAAATGTGGAAATGCCTCCCAGACTTTCCATCCGGTTAATATGCACATTACTTATATTTATATATATATATGTGTGTGTGTGTGTGTGTGTGTGTGTGTGTGTGTGTGTGTGAGATACATGTGGATAGAACATACAGCACATAAATCTTACCTAGTACAGTCTGTGGTTTAAGCCTTGGCTGACGGGGCACCCTTTTCACAAATGACACAAGTTGTTGTTGGATGCTCTCAAGATCATCAAATCGAGGGACAGACAAAGCATAGGATGGGATGTCTGCAATCATTTGGAGCTCTAGTGTGTCTGCATTTTTTGACCCTATAGTGAATGGAACAACTTTGTCCTGTTTAAGAGCTGCAGCGGCACTTGCAACATCATCTTGAGATCTTCCCCCAGTCAGCAGAATCAATATTTGAGGGACACCTTCTTGATGTCGACTCCCCAAGGAGACAACAAAAACATTATTCCTCACATAGTCAAGAGCTGCCCCAGTGTTGAGGGGTGTGCCCCCTTTATGCTTCAGTTGCTGAATGGAACCAAGAACATCTTGCTTTTCCATGTATGTGTTCAAACTGAAATGTGTCTGTGGATCTCTGCTGTACTGGACCACAGAAACATGGTCTTTGCTCTCTCCAATATTGAGTGTCTCTACCACTCTTTGGACAAAGCTTCGCATTGCTGGAAATCCACTCCTTGTGTCATCTGACCCATCCAGTAGAAATACTATGTCCCTTTGAGTGGCATCTAGTTCAACTAGGAAAAATAGGAAGAGCCTGTTTGAGAATCATGTATACTGTATAATGAAATGACATCATAAGTTACAAATAGTCAGAGGAGCAATTTTTGACCTCTAAGCCCCAACATATATTTTTCTTTGAACATTCTTTGATTGCAATAATCTAAAAATTTATATTAATACAGCAACAATAAATTCTGAAAGTTGAAACTAATTTATGCGAAGAAAATGGAAATGTGGTCTTAAATGCAAGCACATTTAAGAACATTTGTAAAAGAAGTAATTATCGGAGCACTGGGAATAGGAATAACTGTGACATAAAAGAGCACATTCTTCTTTCGCACATGAAAGTAGGGGAAAGAGCTGCATGAAAAAGATGACAAGACTGTATACTGTAAATAGTCAGTCAATGATATGATTATCATTGGCTCAAGGAAGAGCTCAAGATAAGCGAGTAAGAACATTCACTGATGTGAAGCAGTCAAGAAAAGGCTCTCCAATGCGGAAGAAGAAATAGGATATGTGCAAAAAGTGATTTCTAAGATGCAAACAAAATATCTTTCCCTTTTCACATTTCCAGTATTTGCTCAAGAATGCTGACAGCATAAGCGGGAACTGGCCTTTCACTAATGCAGATAGTTTGAAGAAAATGAAACTGATCAACAGACTTTCTTCAAAAGATGATGCAGTTTCAATGGAATTCAAACTATACAAGACCATATGTCTTTAAGTGTGTGTGTGTGTGTGTGTGTGTGTGGAGGGGTGAGAGGATGAGGGGGTCAGTCTCATTCTCAATTACAAATCAATGACACGTCTTACCTACAATAGTGGGGGGTTCAATTCCCATTTTTGACTGGACAAATGCAACAATCTCTGGTTGAATAGACAAGAGTTCACCAAAGACAGGCAGGTTGAAAAGAAATCTGGAGGATGACGCAATTTTCTGGAGCTCCTCTGCTCTGGCATTTTTCATTCCGATGGCAAAAGACAGAACCCCGAGTTGTTTCAGGTCAAGTGCAGCATTTGAGACATCATCATTGGATTCTCCTCCCGTCAGCAAAAACAGAATCTGAGGGACCCCCTCCAGGCGCCTGCTCCCCGATGAAGCAGTGAAAACATTGTCTCGAACAAACTGGAGAGCAGCCCCAGTGTTCCGGGGTCTTCCTCCTTTATGGCGGAGACTTCTCACAGCATAAATGATAGCCCTTTTGGTTTTGTGAGTTTTTAAGCCAAAGTAAACTGCAGTATCATCACTATAATGTACAACAGCTACTCGAACCTTATCTTCATCAGTGTCCAGCTCTTCTGCCATTCTTCTGATGAACTCTCGAATCGCCGGAAGTCCATTTCTGGAGTCATCTGAGCCATCAAGGAGAAATACTACATCCCTTTTGCTGCTCCCAGTTTCAACTAGGTGATAGATAGATGGATAGATAGACAAGGCATACAAGGACTGGTGGTTTCAGATCTTTTGAATATGATTAAGATATGCATTTCATAAAGAAGAAGGAAACTCATTATGGTGTTCCTCAGAAATATTGCACTCATGTATATTTATTAGCATGAGTGAGCGAAAAGTCACAATGCTGAGCATTGAATTAAAGAGTTGAGCTACTGCTCTGAAAGTATTATTTCAAGCAGAGCTGTTAAGGAGCCATCATTTCATCCAAAAGATGTTTTGTTGGATAAAAATCCACACAATTTCAAGGAAAAAATAAAGATGTCGAAATGATGGAGACTATTGAAATCTTAAGAAAGATAGGATAGCAGATAGAATAGAGTTTTCAAAGAGAATAGATTTTCTAGATAAAGGAATCCTACATAAGACAAAATTCATGCTGAATATTCCAGAGCAAATGAATATTCTGGAGTGCAGAAATCAAAATTCTGGAGACAAAGAACATCATATGCCACTTTTAGGCATATATGCACGCTTTAAAATTCTTACCTACTAAATCGGGGATTCCAGAAGTCATGGATTCTTCCGTGTCTTTTGATTTGCTCAGAGTGGCAAAAACATGAGACTCTATTGAGGGCAACTCAGAGAAATCAGTGACCTTGTGTGTGAAACCAGGCTTGTAGGCAATCATTTGCAACTCTGGGAGACTGGCATTTCCCACTCCAACCGTGACTGACACAATTTCACGTTCTTTAAGAGCAAAAGCTGGGCCTTTCACATTATCTCTGGACTGTTTGCTACTCAGAAGAATCAGTATCTGTGGCACACCCTCTAGTCTCCTGCTACCCGTGGAGGAGGTAAAGACATTGTGCCTCACAAACTGGAGAGCTGCCCCAGTATTAAGGCTCCTTCCACCTTTGTGCCTTAAATTATCTATGGCATTGATAGTAGCATTCTTTGTTTTGTGAGAACTCAGATAAAAATTGGCCTCAGGTTTCTCAGCATACTGCACCACAGATACTCTGTCTTTGTTCTCATCCACAGACAGTCTCTCCACTATTCTCTTAACAAAGAGTTGTATTTCTGGGAATCCATTTCTTGTGTCATCAGAGCCATCCAATAGGAAGACAATATCTCTGTTTACAGCATCGCCATGTACTAAGACACAACAAATGAAAGCCATTTTCAGATGCACTTATTTTGGTACACCAAGCACCAAAGCCATCAGCTGAAGCGTCCTCAATGAGTTTTATACAACAAACAATTAGAAAACATATTTTGCTTACCTTGCTCTATGACGACTTGTAGTTGTTCCTTGGGCAGGCTTACATAGGTATTGAGCTTTTGTTGTACAGTGCCAAGCTCACTGAATTCCTTCACATTGAAGGCAAAGGAGGGGTTGTGTGAAATCGCCTCTATCTGCTTTGGGTCTGCATCCTTGACACCAACACCAAATGGCACCACTCCCCCAGTCTTCAGTTCACCAGCAGGGTCTCTCACGTTATCCCTTGACCTTCCTCCAGTCAAAACGATCAGGAACTGAGGCACATTTTGTGCTGCCCGGCTACCATGCCTTTCAGACAAGATGGTGTCCTTCATGAATTTCAGGGCAGATCCTGTGTTGAGACTACGCCCACCAGCCAGTGTTATCCCATTGACAGCTCTTAACACCTCATCTTTGGTCTGGTAAGTGTTAAGGTAGAAATTGGGGGTTGCCCTCTCACTATGTTGAACCACTGAAATCCGTACTCTGTCAGTTCCGATATCAAGTGGTTCAATGACTTTGATGATAAAATCCTTGATGTAGGGGAAATCAGCTCGAACGTTGTCTGAGCCATCAATCAGGAAGGCAACATCTCTCTCGGCTCCAGTAAGAACTGAAAGAAAAAAATAAAGTTAACATTTCCCAGTTCATCCATATTTCATATTTAAAATTGTTCTGTTATTTAGGATTAAAATTAAGAGAGCACATTTATTTCATTTACAATGGAAACATGCAAATGCAAAGCTCACCAGTTTCCTGTATGATTTCTGTGTCAGTCACAGCTGTATCACCAACCACTGTTATCAACGGGGTGTAGATTTGTTCAGCAATATTTGGCATGCTGGAGAAGCTCGTTTCATGGTAAGCCAAGTTTGGAACAAAAGCAACTGTTTTCAGTAACGCTTCATCTGCCTGTCCAGAGCTGACTGTGAAGGTCAAAACACCAGCCATAGCCACATTGTCAGCTATCCTTTTGACCTCATCCTGGGCTGGGCCACCCGTGATCAGAACCAACACCTGCTGGACTCCTCGGGTCCTCCGTGACCCAGTTGATGACTGGAACATATTGGTCAGGGCATAATTCATGGCAGCTCCTGTGTTCAGAACTGAGCCTCCTGTCAGCCTGAGTTGAGCGATGCCATTCAGAACATCTTGCTTGGTGCGGTGTGTGTTCAGATAGAATTCAATTCTTGGACGCTCAGCAAACTGCATGAGACCAATCTGAACCCTGTCTGGTCGCACATCAAGCTGGTTGACCACGTTGTTAATGAACTGTTGCACATAGGGGAGGTTACTGCCGACATAGTTGGAGCCATCCACAAGGAAGACAATGTCCCTGATCACTCTTTGTGTCTGCACTGTGGTTATCTCCACCACTAAAAAAAAAGAACAAAGAACAATTAGCCTTTCTTTAATATTGCAGATATTTTCTTTCAGATCACATAACATGTAATACAAATGGCTTTGTTTGAAATGTTTTTTGTTTGTTTGTTTGTTTGTTTGTTTGTTTTGGTCAGTGACTGGCAGGTACAGTTAATTTAAAATTCTTTCTAATATTAATCTATTAATTCATCAAATGACTAGTGAATTGTATCTTCATGCACTTGGTAAGATGTTGAAGCATTACCTGACTCAGTGGGTCCCTCTGTCACTACCACCCCCGTTAGAGTGGAGAGTGCAGAGACAATCAGCTTGGGGTTGCGAAGCAGCATTCGGAAGTCCTTCAGCATGAAGGCTAAGCTCTCATCAAAGGCAATCTGCTTCAGCTCCTGCTCATCAGCAGACTTAGAGCCTGCAGCCAGGGTCAGCACCCCCATACGCTGCAGGGCCTCAGCAGGCTGGTCCACGCTGTCACTGGACTTTTTACTGGTCAACAGCAGTAGAAGTTGAGGTACGCCCTGTTGAATACGACTGCCCTTCTCAGACTGCAGCATGTTTGTCCGTACAAAGTCCAAGGCTGCTCCAATGTTCACTGTCTGTCCAGGTCTTGGCTTGATTCTGCCCAAAGCAGCTACTACTTCCTCTCTGGTTCCATAGGAGTTCAGGTCCATTTCCAGTCGAGCAACATTGCTGAACTGGGCCACACCCACTTGCACTTGGTCCGGACCGATTGGCATTGTGTCAACAAATCGCCTGATGAACTCACGAACAGAATTGATAATCGTGGCTCCCATAGTGCTGTCAAGAAGGAAAATGATGTCTCTTTTTCCAACTGCCAAGGCTGAAAGAAAAAAGAAAAACGTATTACTGTGAGAATAAAAGTTATGGTGATATAAAGCAATACTGTAATGTGACATCTGTTAGTAATAACTAATAGAGTCCACCATATTGTATGATAAATAAATGTATAATTTAAATACAGTATAGAGTGATGGATATGTGTAAATTTGATTAATGTATTATTGATGGTAACATTGTTCACATTACAAAATTGACTCCTTCCAGATATTTTATCCTAGTGTATTTCCAAGTAAGTGTATTATTGTAAGTGTATTTCCAATCTGATAATTTTATTTTCAGAGGGTGTAAATTCTGATTTTAAAATTGAATAGCTCTCATAGTGCTGTCCCTCAACTTCACCATTGTTTTTAAAAGACATTTATGTATGTATTTGTATTTATTTATTTTAGTGTCTTATGTATTTATAATGGCTTTAGATGAATTGTTTTACAAACCCTGATAAAAGCCATGTGTTTAAATGCATTGATTTCACTAAAACATATTTGCCCTTTACTACATTTATTTCTGAAATGTCGTCTTTCTCAAAGTTTGACAGCAAAAATCTGTATTCAAAAATAAGTACAGAGAAATATGCTAAACATAACATTTTAAACAGGATAGAATTATTTACTTGACCGAATAATTCAAGCTTCTGTGTAAAATAACAAATTTGGCAGGGAAGTCCACATGCCAATGAAATAGTTAATGTTCAGAGATGTCCTAGTTTATTTATTCTTAAATGTAATAATTCAAAATTACGTTATCCTTGACAGTCCACCTCCTCCATACCTTGACTGAAATTATTTAAATTCTCCCAGCGATGTTTACATTCTGATTTTAGATATCAGATTTCAAATTTCAGTCACTTACTCTAGACCGCATATCGTGGTATGGAGTACAAACAAATGTCTCAAATTCCAAAAGGGATGATTAGCATGCAAAGCCTCTATTTGGATGGTCTTTCCAGCCATGTAACCCACTTTCTCTTTCAGTGAGTTATTCACTACCAATTCTACTAAGGAATTAGTGGAATTTTCTAGATATAAGAAGTTGTATCAGTGTCTTCACGTCAACCCCTGCCTCTCATGTTGAATGTTTTGGAGCACTAACAAGAAAAATGGTTTTATTGAGAGATATTATGACCACATTTTACGGCATAGCATCATTAAAAAGCCTTACTGGCAATGGGAAAAGCGCAATTTCCTGTTGAGAGTGAGCAACTCTTACCTTACACTTCACAATATTCATTATGATCTCTCTTACAAAGCTTTGTGTTTTATTAAGTCCCCTTCCACAACCACGATGCCCCACCAACATTTACAGAGAAGTTACATACCTTCTGTGAACTCATTCTGAACAACAATGGTTCGCTGGGCCACCCCGTTAATGTATGGGAGCAGCTGGTCACCCATGCTTGCCACTGCTCTGAAATCAGGGGCCGACAGAACAAAGCTTTTATCTGTGGCAACTGTCTCCAGATCTGCAGTGGCTGTACTACCAATCACCACGCCAAACGTGAGAACATTGGCCTTCTTAAGGGCCCTGTCACCCGCACCAGTATCATCAGTGGATGGCCCAGCACTGATTACCACCACAGCCTGAGGCACACCCTCCTCCGCCCTGCCCCCGGCTGTTTGGCTCAAAAGGCTTTCGGACACGTGCTCCAAGGCGGCGCCCAGGTTAGATTCGTCGCCCCCAGTGAAGGTGAGGCCCTTTACAGCTTCCAGGACTGTAGCTTTGTTGTCATAGCTATTTAGATTGAACTGAGTCTGTGCGCTGGTGCTGTATAGGGCCAAGGCCACCCGAATCGTGTCCCTGCCCACATCAAGGCCCTCAATGAGTCTCAATGCGAAATCACGCACAAGGGGGAAGTTTGCTGGTCCAACGTTCTTTGATCCGTCAATTAAGAGTACAAGGTCAGCTGACTCTTGCGCTTTAAGGGGAGAAAGAGACAAAACAGAACAAAATGCAACATGTGAAAGCGCTAACGAAGTGAGACAGACAAAAAAGACAACGTGCTAGCATATCATTGCATGTGTCAAGTAACATTCACAGTGAACAAAATTTGTCATAAAAACATTGCAAAACACATCATACTGCATGTAGGCTGAACCAAGGAGGTATTCTAAAGTGATTTAATGTGTAGACTTATTTCCCTACATGTGTGGAAAGGACGAAATCTTTAGCAATCAATTTTGTGAGCTATAATGTGAAAATTTGTTTTTGACCCATCATAGAACAATTATGAATTAAAGAAATATTGTCAAACAAATATATATTTGTTTGATCAAAAATGCAATACTGCAGTTGATATGAATATTAATTACTCATATATGTTGTGCTCTGAGCAGTAAACCATAACTGCATACGAAGCTTGGTCATCCTATTTATTATTAAATTTGTGTGACATGTCTCAGCTCCATTGAATTCAGCCACCTCATGCAGACTCATGTTACAGACCTCAGAAAAAGTGACCAGTCATGACCCTGTGGCCCATCCTTGTTACCCAGTTTTAAAAGATACCATGTTTAATCCCATCGGATGAATGGAAAAGCTGTTTCTAATCCATTCACTGGATGTGATCATGGCAGAGTAGCGGAGAGTGCACTTGTAAAGCTAAAGGTATGTTTTCTTTGGACTTGAGGTCTCTTGAGGTCTTTATTAAATTAAATTATCTTGTAGTTATTATTTTTCTTGTTCATTACACTGGATTACACTAGTGGATTACACTGAAGATCTAGATCTGAAAAGATATGATACATATGAAAAGATTCTTAAATCTTAATTTTAATCTTTATCTTCTGCTCCAGGTCAAGGATGGGTCCAGGCAGGTTCATCACTGTTTCAGATGTAGAATATTGCACATATTTTACACAGTTATAGACAGTGACTGATAACGACAAACATACAAACACAAGACACACAAGCAGTGGTGGGTGGTTAGCTATTGTTAAAAGCTCATTAACTTATTTTGAGACATTCTATATTGAGGGATGAGCCATCATTACTATCAGGTTTACCTCGGAGGGCTTTTGATAGAAATGATGTCAATTTATGGTGCTGATATATAGATTTCCCATTTTTATTGTTGTGTTTGTGTGTGTGTGTGTGTGTGTGTGTCTCTGTGTGTGTCTCTGTGCGTCTGTGTGCGCGCACACGAACATGCATTTCTACTAGAGGGTAAGACAGACATAACTGAAAGCATCATGTGATATAGTATACTATAAAAAGTGATGTCTTAAATTATATATCAGGATTATTGCATGGAAAACAAATCAGTATCCAAGTAATTACTGTATTAAAAATCACTTGGGACAGACTGTTCCCATCAATTAAAATGCTTGTTCTCAATCCAATGCTCAAGCATCTTTTTATTTGGTCTGGCTTTACACAGGCATAATGTTGCAGATATTATCACAAACCCACATCTAAGATGCAGTGGTAGTGTCAATAACATGCAGTGTGTTGTGATTTTAAAAGTGTTATGGGCATATTAAATGTGGTCAGAAAAACAAGTGATGTTAATCTTGCTGGTGGATGGTGAGAGGTTATTGTGGTTAAAATATCCTTAATTGTGTTAATACTGGGTTCCAGTCATGGCCACATACACAGCAGCTTCTTCCTGGACACGTGGGCGCATTAGTATGGTAGTTGCACTGGCCCCTTTTTTGTTACCTGTCCCGCCTTCAGCCACAGGGGCCTCCATTGCCACAGGGGCACTCCCTGCCTGGGTCACTGCGCCACAAAGCCCCACCACTAAATCTTGGATAATATCCCGCAAGGCCAGGAAAGAGTCTACATTGAACAAATGAGCATCATGGGGCTGGCTAGCCATCTCCCTGAGCTCCCAGTCCACTGCATCCTGAACACCCACCGCAAACACCTCCACGCCAGCCAGCCGCAGCACCTGAGCTGGCTCAGCCACGTCATCTTGGGAACGCCCATCTGTTAGCACCACCACCACCTGGGTCACCCCTTCGCCAGCACGGCTGCCCGAAGCCGTGTTTAAGTGGGCACGGGTCAGGAAGTCCAGGCCCAGGCCTGTCCGGGTGCCCCCACCACGGTAAGTCATAGCTTTGATGTGTGCCAGGACTCCCTGTGCTGTCGAGTAGGTGTTGAGCTGGAACTCGGTTCGGGGAGAGCCACTGTACTGCACAAGGGCAAATTTAAACCTGTCCCCTCCACCTTCTTGCAGTGCTTTTATCACGCTGTACAGAAATTGTCTGACATGCTCAAAGTTCTCCTGTCCCATGCTCCAGGACGAATCCACTAGAAAGTATATATCGGCAGCCAGCCCGTGTGCACAATCTTCAAAAGAGAAAACTTGGTGTTTTGAGGACAGAAGTGAAGTCCAGTGGTATGAATGAAACCATAACATTGTCTTGGTGCCAAACACTAATGCTGCTGCAAAATACAACTATAATCTGGAGGTAATTATGTCAGACATTGTCATTCAGCTTTGCCTCTCAAAAATAAAGCCAAAGGTCCAAAGCATCCCACTGGACTCTTATGCCTCCTGAAACTTTTAGTTCATTTTTCATAAATAAAACTTTTTGAAGTCATTTTTGTCCTATATAGAGATACACAGTTTAAAAACACAGTTTTAAAAAAATGGAAATGCCAGCTCAGCAACAATGCTCATCAAGTATAGAAATTACTTTGGCAACATTTTGATCAAATTTCTAGTAATCTTTGTTGGTAAGTATTTGATCTGATCTTTGCAATACCTGGAAGGGCACAGGTATAGATTCTAAACATTTGGGTGGCAATATAATCTGCAAATCTTAAATGTCGGCTAAAATATTTAAATGAGCATTGTTGAAAACTGAAAAGAAAAAAAACATTATTGGTTGACAGACTCAGGTCATCTGAAAAATAGGCCGTGCTGTCTGCAGCTGAGATTACCCAAATTTGACTTACCATCCTGAGCATCAAGTTGATGGAGCGATCCTGCAAACAGGACGCCCAGAAGAGCGCACAGCGGTAACAACCGAGGCCTCCTCATCTTCTACCGCCAAAGCACCAAAGAGGACACCTGTGAAACCAGAAACAAAATATTGCTACTGTTATTGTAATCTTCATGCATAAGATTAACTTAATATTTCAGGTGATGCAGGTGATGTAAAGTTGCATATAATCGCTAAGAGAGACATTGTGCACACAAATGCATGCACATACGCACATAAAAATGTCTCCTATATAAAAAGTAGACTATTTTGATGCTCATACACTTAGGAGGGGGCCCTCCTTGTAAGTTTGCTCCATTGGCCAGAGCATGCCTCCTGCTAGTCTACTGCAGTATGTGCGGCTCAAGGCCGGTTATCTCTCCACTCTCCTGGATGTTATGCAGACATGATCCTCCGGCCCTCCCCCCGCTCCTGTGAACTTTGTTTCTGGATCAGAACTCTCCGAGGTGGCAATGGCCGTGTCTTCGTCATCAGTTATCAGACGGCAAAGACAATTGGGTTGAGACTGAGTTGAGATGAAGTTCACGGGCTTACACATACACGCACACACCCTCCAACTCAACGCCTTCGTGGCTCTCACCCCCTCCGTCCCTTTGTCGCAGTGTAGCATGGAGGGTTGTTGCGAGGCGCCCAAATGTGGCTGCGTGTACCCCCCAACGCCCCCTTT
>OMKZ01018613.1:12825-33445 GCA_900302535.1 Neoniphon sammara | reverse complement strand
AAGTCTCCTGCCCTCCGCACCCTGTAGGAAAATCCCACAGATAAAACCAGGGAGACAGATGGCCTTGTGTACCCACACACACACACACACTTGGGTTTGACCAATATATGGGGCTGATATTTTACTTAATATCCAATATCAGCCAATCAGTGTCATCCATTATGGATTCGGATGGAGGTTCCTCCCTGCAAACAGCCAACAACCTGCAATGAATTTTTTTATTTTCCTAAGACATTTTTTCTTATTATTTTAATTGCTGAACCTCACAATGAAACAGCATTTTGAGAGCATCGTGCTTCCTTAATTTTTTTTTTTATGAATTTTTTGTTGAAACAAGTTGTTGAGGCAGAGAAACCAGTGGGTGGTCAGTTAGGGAGAGAAAGGCAGCTTTTTTGGTGGAAGAGATGTGATCGTTTAAAGATGTGTTTTCATTGAGTATATTGTTACATGCAATATGTGAACATTCTGGCACAGAAAATAGACTAACAAGCTGAAAAAGTCAACATCATTTTCACTTCATTGTGACTTTAAGTCCATTCATCAGTCAATAACGTCTGCCTATGCTGTAACAGCTATTTACTTTAACCACAAGTCAGTAGCTCTCTCATCAATAATAGCAGTTAGACTCCATACATTTTATAATCAAAAGAAACCAACGGAGGTCTGTCTGATTTGTCATTTTAAAAAAGACAAAGGGGATGAAATGGACAGAGGAATTTGTTGTTCCTCTGTTCAGGAGAAATAGAGAGAGAGAAAATCGTCTACCAAAAGGGCACTGTAGCTGTAAGCAGCGACCTGAGTGAGCTGTGTTTGGGCAGAAAGAGTCCAGTGTGTTATAAAGTGCCATTTACACACTACAGGCTGGTAATTCACCAGCACCGGGGATCAATTCACTTTCAGTACAATGAGTTCAGGAGCTGGACTGTGCCCAAAATTCGAAATCTTTCGCCAAAAATGGTTCTCTCAAACTAGACGTAATGAAAATGAAAGAAATAGTTGAGACTCAAGGCAGTTTGCATTCTAGACGGAATGAATAACAGAAATGGGTCCCCACCATAAATTTGACTTGTATAGTTTGTCGTGTTCTTTCATATCCTAAATGAGAGTACAATTACATTTTATCTTTGTTGATAAATTGGTTCTTGATGTGACACTGACGCACAGCTCCATTGAAAATAAAATGGAAAAGATAGAAAATGTTCCCTGGTGACAGCTGGAGGACAGTCTGTGGCGGCATGTGCATTTTATAGAAAGGAAATGAAAGAACAGATAGAGCCAAAAAAAAAAAACTTATGTAGCAGAAACAGGCTGTACAGGCTGTACATTGACATCACAGATTAAGGCAGTCGTACTATAAATATAGCTCTGGGAAAAGAGTTGTTTGTGACCATAAACACTGATTGCGCTGCTCTCTGCCTAAGGAATATCTTTATGTGTGTTCATAACCATTTGAAAACGTATTGCTTCATATTTTGGCATTGGACTGTGGCTGCATGTACACATTGTCTAAATGTAGTCCGCACTTGCCTGGACATGCTTTGGTTGGCGTGACAGGTTAAATTGTGGTTGGAATTTTTTCTCGAAATAAGTTGTTCATGTTCACACTGACAATATTGAACCTGCGACATCTTAAATTGAGCTGTAATCCATTTTAAGTGGTCAGCTGCTGACTGGTCAGTTTCAGGTTGTTGTGAATAGAGCATATGTAGAGAAAATGAACCGAAACACTGACACGTGGGCCTTAAAAGCAGAAGTCTGCCTTGAACTGTCCAGTACATTTACAATAAATGCTACTGAATCAACTGGTTTTGTCTGCATCAGTCAGTGCACAGTGGACTGAGGAAAACACTACAAAATGATACTGACTGAACCAGCAGCTTTAAATGAACAGACCAAGAAAAAAGCATCACCTACAGAAATTCAAAATCAAATTGTCTTGTCTCAGTCTGGGCAAGTCAGAAAAAAAGAGTATTTTGCCCAAAATGTTGGAGTATTCCTTTAATAAAATAAGCGAGCGCAGTTAGCTCTGGCACAGTCATTCTGGATTTAACAAATGAACAAAAAGCTTAAAGTTGCAATGATTTGCAAAAATGAGGACCATGCAGACTCAATTTGAAATAACATCAGAGTCTGTTCCATAATGAGAATCACTGAGAATCAGTAATTAAGTTATCTGTTTATTTCACTCTTTTTGTCAGTTGAGTCTAAATGGCTCTCACTTAAATTGACCCTTACCAGTTTGAATCACTGTGTAAATTTCTCTCAAGGGGCTAAGTGATTCAAAAAATTTATAAAAACTCTCGCTTGTGCAATCCTCTTTGGCAAGGACTCCCACTTTGACATGAGGAAATTTCAACTGCACTAGTAATACTTACGCTTGAGTAAAATCATTCAGATGGTGGGTGGCTGTGAAGTTTAAAAAAGGGAGATTCAAACTGCTGGCTGAGAGAGTGAAATAAGAGAACCGCCTCATTAAATGGGATTATAGCATAGTGCTGTCCTCTCCCTTTAGTCAGACCACATGACAAGTTTTGTACCCAGAAAAGACTTGTCCATCGTGATGAGAGATTAGGGGAGCTGGAATGTTAACCTGCCGTGTGATGATGACGTTGAGGTTGATGATGGTCCAGGCTGACATCAGCCACCACACTGAGCCAATACTACGCCAGTCAGTGGAGTCCAAATACGATAAAGGCTTTTCCCTCCACAGAGTGTACAAACTATTAGGGGAATCCAGGGGAAAACTATAATCCCGTATTTCACCTATACCAGAGTCATGAAGGGGAATGTTTATGAAGGGGAGGAAGCATGCTAAAGTCGGATTGTCTAGAATGGAGAAATATTACAATGGTAGATCGATGAAAAACTCACTGCAAAATATTTCCATCTTTAAGCCTCATATTAAGTCTTGATTTTCTTCAAACAAGTGAAAAAAAAATCAATCTGCCAGTGGGATGAGATAATCCCACTTCAAGGATTTTTTCTGCCATGAATATGTTGATACAAGGCAGAATAAGGCAGATCAGCGCACTTGGATCAAGAAAATGACCCTTGATTCAAGAAAATTGTGGTCAATTGTTGATCAGCATTGGAAACAAGTGGGATTATCTCATCCCACTGGCAAACTTTTCCACCCGTTTACAGAAAAACAAGATTTTAACGCTGAATATGAGACTAGATGACTTGTGAAGATGGATTTTTTTTTTCAGTGCTCAAATGCAAATCAATCAGTGTGTTCTTCTCTGGAAGGAGGCGAGGAGAGGAGGAAGGGTTAATGTTTCACTCACGGCCTGTACTGTATGTCTCTCCAATCTCCCTGCTCTCCAACCTCTCAGACTTTGATCACGGAGTAGAGTGGGGTCAACCGGCAATAATTAATTCCTCACCTATAAACCAGCTGCCAGAAACACTGAAAGAGAAAAGAGAAGATCAACACCAAACAAGCTTACTTTTACCCCCTTCTCTATTACACAATGTGCATACAGTAAAGATAAAAGAGTACGCATAGTTACTGTACTTATTACACATGGAAACGCTCGTTAACAGCCATAATCAGTGACCAATCACAGTGTGAGAAGTGTAGCTTTCACACTCCCAGCAGCCCATCACTTACTTCATGGAAAATATTAAAGGGGTATTTCACCCATGCTACGTTTAAATCATATTCCTCCACACAGATTTTCACTATTGGTGACAATACAAACAAGACAAAATCAAAGCTGTCGGGACAGTGTTTGGTTACTTTTATATAAGCATTCCCATAATCCAATGCACTTACAACCAAATAATGAACTTCAAGCAAAAGAACAGATTGCCAGTGATTGTTTTGGTTTATGTTGGAACATGATTTCTCTTGTTGAGGTCACGCTTTCAAATTTCAATCAGGTAAAAGTATGCATCTTAGTGATCTCACAGTACGGTAACTGGATAACACACCCATCATCAGCTGAATCCATCTTTGCCTTGTCAACATCAAAACAACCTCCATTTTGGACTCTCGCCATTTAGCCTCCCCAGATGTGGGGCCAAAAGGTACACAGTGTCCTTGTTCCTATCTGCTACAAACTCTAACTTGTAGGTCGTATTTGGGCTGGCCTTCTGCTTTCACTGACCTTGGTCACAGTGTGTAAGTGCCTGTGGATCCTTGTTGTTAATGTATTTAGTGCATTGTTGCTGGACTAGCACCCCCAGGGACATAAAAAATGTACTCAGCTGTACTCATGTAACATGATTGCATGATGTAACACTGTAACATGATTGATGGCCATAATTGCAACAAGTAGCTGTTTAATATTTTAATTGCATCTATTGATTGTAATTTATAAGTTCATAATTATGAGCTATGGCAGGTTAGTCACAACAGCAATATAAACAATCATTTGAATAAATAGAAAAATAAAAATGAATAAATGAATGGATGGATGAATGAATGAATGAAACAATCAGTGACAATACTGTGTGCAAAATATATAAAATTTAAGAAAGAACAAAACAGTAATGTGTCTTTGTTTACTGGTTATCCCTGTAAATGTTAAACCACCTTGTTTGAAACCAGCAAAAAACTGAACTTTGCACAACAGGCATTGCAGCAAGTCATATATGGCATATTTACATTACACAGCAAATGTACGAAAGGTTCATAGAACAAGATGGCGTGAGCTCAGTGTGCTCACACTACTTTATTCCATCCAGAAATTAATGTGAATTCTCCCATGATGGATATTTCCATGGTTGTACTTCATTGGGAATGGGGCTTTCAATGATATGTCAATCACAATATTGGTCATGTACTATGTAGAATTACAATATGCTAAAACAGAAATACTGTAAAGTGTAACTAGAATAACAGCAATAAAACCATTAAACTATGTTAAACTAAGTGCAAGGCATCATGGGACATGTCAAAACAACATGGCACTTAAGATATGCACTGCAGAATAGCATAGTTAAATGGTGCTGTAAATTTCAAGGAAGCCCAACACATCTAAGCTATATTGGTACAGAGTGTGTCAGCTCCCATGACGTCTGTGTGACTCACTGCTGAATGTTGGACAAGCTGACTGATCTGAATGAGGAGTTTGATGTTCACTCTTTCTTGTGAATGATAAAATATGAGAGAACTGTTTATAAGGGATTTTAGTGTTTATGGAGGAATGGATTTGTGGCTATATTTAAAGGGATGGTTTGCTAAAATATATAATTGTTCATGAAAATGTTTTTTTGTCATCATTGGGTGTAGAAACTGAAAAAAATTGAGGTATTTTCTATGCAGAGAAAGGTCTTTTTTTTAAGTTAAACCAGCAGTTTATTACTGGGTATTAAGAGTTACTGTCGCATGTAAGAGTGGAGCGATCCAATCAGATCAGTTTTTATTCCTCCCTGTTTGATCGACTCTTCACCTGTTATCCTCCACTAGCCTCAAAAAATTGCAGGGAGAAACAGTAAATGTTAGCTTGTTAGCATGGCATGCCAAGGACTAGTTTACCAATCTAACATGTCAGAAGAGGTGAGGGCTAGCAAAGTGCTTCAGTCTAATGTGAAGCTTTAGTTAGAGATGGTGTCAATCATGTACTTTCTCTGATCAACTACTACAAGCCTCCAAAGGGCAAGTTTTTAGCACATGAGCTCTACAGCAATGTTAGCTAGGAAAACATTTGCTAACATTTTGGCACAGTCAGTAGTGCTAGTAAAACCGGTTTCTATTTGAGTTCCAACAAGCAGGATATTTTCACTTTGCTGGACAGTTGGTTGGTCTTACCGGAGTCCAGACAATATTGTTACCTACAATGGGAAATAAAGAGGGGAAAAAAAGAAAAAATAAGAGCATTGGATCAGAATAGGGAGAATCGCATCATATGAAAGCCTTGCTGTAAAGTTGAACAGGTAAAGGCAAGATGTTCCACCGGTTGAATTTAACCCTTTTTGCCTATTTTAATTTATTGTATTGATATAACTTTGATGTAATGCTGTATTTTTTGTGCCACTCTGTCATCTTTATCTGTTTTCCTACTTCATCCCCAGTCGTAGGAGAAAAGTGGGGCCACATTTTACGTGAAAATTAGTAGTGTCAGTGTTAATGCAATCAGACTTGAGCGTTAGGCATGCTGCCTCATGTAATAATGGAGCCAAATGTAGGCAGCTTCCAAAGAAATTCATCACTCTTGCACAAAGTCTTTCACTCATCCACCCACACACACACAGCATTTCCTGTTTTGGTTCATAATTATCTACGGAAAGCAAGACGAGGTCCAAACACTCCTGTAACCTTGTGAGGCATCTTCCACCACAGCAGTGTTTTGCCTCACATGGTCAACCACGGCCCCTACTCTCTCTCACACACACACACACACACACACACACACACACACACACACACACATACACTATGCATGTTATCACGAGGTTGTGCAGGAGAATGTAAGTGACTTATAGATGCTGATATGAGGAATAAGAGGAAAAAGGGGAATTAGAATAAAATTAAAATAATCATTCCCATTGCATCAACACAACAAAATACCAAGAAATGGTGTATTACCCTTTAGAAAATCACATCATTACCTAATAATGACATTACAATACTTATGTACATGTTAGCAAAAGAATAAATATTGAGTTATTATTCCTGGAAATTATACTCAAACAATAAATAAAAAAGAGTAAAGTACTTTATTGCCTTTGTTGGCCTTGCTGTGTATTATAGAAGGAAAAAAATAATTGATCACAGAATAATCGTGTGAAAATGTGAAAACAAATGCTTGAGAAACAACATGGGGTCGCTCAAGCCAGTCAACCCAGAGCCTTGGCTGTTTCTTGTTGCTGCTGCCTGAATCAGTCAACACACAGAAAGCAAACACTTGTTGCCTGGGTTGGTGACAAAGCAGTTGTAGTTGAAGTTGGTGCTAAACCAGAGGGGAGAGTCACAGTGAGTGGTGTGACTGCAGAACACAATCGCTCCATGGGCCGTCTGCCATGGCTGGGTGACATTCCCAAAGCCTGTCCTGCGATGTGAGCGGACTGCGGAAACCGATAGCCGCGGAGAGTGGTGCAACTCTAAATGAAAGCAGCACTCGATTCTTAATCTCTTTGTGATCGTGATTGGCTGTGATCGGTGCAGCGTCAGTGCGACAGCTGCACGGCAAAAGAATGGCTCTCTAACAGGGAGATGCGCTGCACGATGTGGACCAGTGAGCACTAAGAAACATTGTTCCCACATAACTTGCATTTCTGAAGTGTTTGCACATCCAACATGGAATTGTTCAGCCTCGGGATTGGAGAGTGGGCTCTTGGGGTCATGATCTTTTTCATGCATCTTATTTTATACAGGATGACTTCCTCATGATGCACTGAAACAATGGACACTCACTCCTCTTCCCCACGCAGCTGCAATCACACTGTACCACGTAAGCACACAGCTGTAAGATGCTGACTGTAAATGTAGAGTGATTATGTACAGCCTACACTGTCCATTTACATTGTATACGAGGTTCTATAGCGGTCTTATTGGTATAGCAGTTTGGTGATGTATCAGGCCCACATTGGCCTTCTTTTAAATACTGGATATCAGTCAGTTATGTTGTCCTCTGCGGAATGATCAAGGTTCCTCCCTGACCCCAGTGGTTTTCAAAGTGGGGTCTGAGGACGCCCAGGGGTCCTTAAGGGGCTTTCAGATGCCCCTCAGAAAAACAAGGAATAGTCTAATTTCACTGTAATCCACCAGAAACTGTTACAAAAAAACGTGTGAGTGATTATTTTAACATTATGTCTTGATCTCAGCGCTCTGAATCTATTGGTTATTTTTCAAACATGACATCTAAACAAGTTAATACTTTACACAAACAAAATTATTGTTATATGACAGGTTCCCAGGGGCAAAATCACTCAAATCAAATAGGGTTCTGCAGCTTCGGGGTATGGAAGATGAAAAAGTTTGAAAACCACTGTACAAGCCTATAATAATGTGATACTTAATTGCCTCTGAAATTCTCTTTTTCCTTCCACCATCCACAGGTCAGAGGTCAGGTACAGGTACAGAGCAGGGCCATTTCTGCTGTTAAGGACCCAGTGTCTTTTCCTAGAAGATGACACCTACTGACATGGGGGCTTTAACTTTGATTGATAAAGGATGGTCTCCTCACCTTACTCTGACCCACTGTCCTTACCTGACTTGCAGGCAAGGTAGACTAAATGGGCCATTTGTCTTCTGTGACACAGTACACATCAGGAGAGAGTGACAGATAGAGAGAGAGAGAGAGAGAGAGAGAGAGAGAGTACACACTATTCATCAAGCAGGACAACTGGGCACTAAGCATCTAACTCCAGAGAGAGTGCTGGCAGTGTTATCCAAGACACTGAATACATGATAAGAGACAACACAGAGTAAATCAGTGAGCCTGGAATTTGGCAATGCCCAGGCAAGGGAAATAACCCTACACTCTGCACAGAAAGTCAGCTAAGTGTTGTGTAAAAAATGTATTCTTTTGTTTCATTACATTTCCAGCCATCTGTGCTTGCAATATGTCCGTATAACAGGCAGAGAATTGGGCCTCAGGGTCTCCACGCTAAACTGGCTGCAAGCTGGCACGCTGATCTCCCCTCAATAGGCTGGTTAGGCCTGGATAAATGCACAAAGAAACGAAGTGTGTCATCACTCCTCTTGTCCATGTGACTTTTAGCACATTGTTGTTCCGTCTGACAATTCTGCACAAAAACACCTTAGATGTCACAGATTCCTAGGTCACAGATTCCTAGGAACAAATGCATTCAGTAAATTTTGATCCGTAAAGTCGATGCCTTTAAGCAGTAGCGGCACTGCAGGTATGAGCTTCATGTCACAGTTTCCTGATGCCTGCTCATCCAGCTGCTTGAACCATGATGAGCTATTAGAAAGAAAAGTCAGTTCCCAACTCAGAGACACCGACCTTAGTACGTAGTCCATGGAGGCTTCACCAGTGAAATGGGACCTGGGCCCAATGCCAATGAAAAAGGGCATGTCAGCAAAGGGTTTTCACTGCACTCATGTGATCTGCCCTGAACTTCCTTCCCTGTAGTCACACTGGAGGGGAGCGGCAATGTGGCCAATTTCATTTCCATTCAGATGTGCTAAGCCACATGTTTGTTCTTACACAAGTTTGTTATTGCGCAATCAACACAAGTATTAAGTAAGAGGGAATACTTGGTGACGCCGTCAAGACTGGAAAAAGAGAAGTGGTAGGATAGGCTACATGGATCATCTACCTTATGGCAGCTCGGTCTCAGATTAGGAGGCAGTTGTAAAGATACGGTGAGTGAACTGTCATCATAGCAACAACTCTGTACATTGGCAACACTTAAATTACCCTTATTTTCAGGCTGCTCATAATGTGGACACTCAAAATTCTCCTAATACTTCAAGATGTCCTCCATGTCACCTCCCTCATTTTCATCACTCTACTCACTTTTCTGCCATTAAGCAAAATTCTCGACAGTTTCCCCCCTTTTCATCACACCAGGGCTGGAAAGTCCCTGAGTACATTAAGATTTTATTCAGATAAATTTTTCAGTGATATAATACTTTTTGACTTATTTTAAGTCACTACTTTTAAAGTAATAACCCATGACATTTTCATATAAATACACATTTCTGCTATTCCCTATTGCAGGTTGATCACAATAATGATTCAAACTAATTTCATTTCATCAAAACTTGTTCAATCTTCTGCTACACAAGAAGTAAAGCATGTCCATTTCCACTTTGTACAAATTATCAGAAGAAGAACTGGGTAGTTAGTATGATCAGTGACAGCCACTGTGACTGAACAGACAAAGAAAAAAAACATATCAATAGAAAATCCAAGGAAAAGGTCACAGTTCTGATTGACAGGTGATTGATTATATTCATTGCTGTGGTGTTTTGGCACCACAGCATCAAACACTTAGTACTGAAGATGTTAAAGAGAAAAAGAAAAATCACCAATATTGTGGATAACCACCTTAATTCAGTTGAATTTTATTGTTATACATAACAGCAGTGAGAATACAATGAATACGATGAGATTTCATACCTATATCTAGCATCTAACATCATGAAAAAGAACACTTGTACAAGTTTAATAGACCTTTTTCATGGGTCCATTTTGACATGAAATAGTAGGTAAACAGGTGTTACTAATCAAATTAATTAAGGTTCTGTTCTATTCAGGTAAAGAGCCTTAATTAATTAGTTACACCTGTGTTTACCTACTGTTTCATGTCAAATGGGAGCTGTGAAAAAGGTCTATACTGCATTTGCCTCAATCTAGAGGCCTCACAAGTCAAAAACTCATCAAACAACAGAAAAACAAAATCTTTAGGGAAAAAAAAGAAAAAATCTATATATATACGCTTGCAAAACACCAACCTAAAAGTCAGTTTTGGTGGAACAACCCTTTAACTTCAGCATGGAGCGGCTGGTGGCTGAGTCAGTGTGCTGCGCTCGGCTCATCATGTGACTGTGTTGCTCAGTGTTCAGTATGTGCAGCCGGGTGCAGAGTGCACACAGCCAGTCTCTGACAACACAAAGACACATGTGGGTATAGAGGCTTTATGTAAACTAGTTTCACAATGAAGAAACAAAGCTTACATTGAGCCTGACTTGTGTCTATACTGAAGGACTTCACTGCTCTTGGCCTGTTTTCCTTCACTGGGAGGTCAAAAAGGCCTGCCTGTCTTATCAGGCGCTGCACAGCAGGCTCCAAACGTGTATGTGGGGCTATATGGAGTGTCCATTCAATACACACTGAGCCATTATAACTACTTCACAATCCTCTCTGTATGCTAAGAGCTGGCTGCTCTTCTCCCAACACTCATGTCTTCTTTCTTCCCTTTTTCCTTGTGCTGGCCGTTGAGCAAGGAATGCACGGGTGTGTATAGATGAATATTTGTTCAATAGGTGCGGTGTATTGCTTATTTTGTCAAACTTTTCAAGCTTTTCATCTCAAGAATGTGAGGCATGACTTCTCATAACAACATTCATTCCCACTGCGCGCCCAGGTTACCTTTCTCTCAACTGCACACTGTGCATGAAGCTATACACACAACCTGTAATTACCTTGTCAGATTTGCCAGCAGAGAGATTTTAGAGCAGAGACAAAGGAAGGATGAGGTTAACAGCTTCTATTACACTTTTCGAGCAGCCAACAGAGCTTGTGATTACCACAGAAAAGTGGTATGCTTCTTCCCCCTAGTGGTGCATTTGAGTGCTGAAGATATGGGACTCGTTTGGCAGTAAAAACCTCCCCAAGCATGTGAGGAATACCAATGGGAAACTTGTTTCCTAAGGTATTCAAACAGTCACATTCACATATTAACCCTAGGCCATGGATTAGTGCTTTGTTTAATCTGAGTGTAATGAACTGGTAGATAAACCATTAAATTGAGGCTGTAAGAAGCCTGGCATGTTTGTGTGCAATGTTAGAGAAGCTACTTTGAAAGAATAGTCTTACAAGCTAACAGGTACTTCACATTGGAGGAAGTTGAGCTAGCTCATCCCATCCTATATGTTCCCAAGCCCTCGTCCCTTGTGTATTTTTTCCAAACTGAAAACAGCTCCATGTTCCCTCAATCCTGTGTTCCCTCAACATTAAAAGAAGATATTAAAAAAAGAAAAAAAAACCTAGTTGTAACATTACAAAACATTTAAACAGGTATTAAAAAGGCGTTAGCATTGGCATGAACATTAGCTAACATCAAACAATAGCAACATGCACTATTCTCTGTTCCCTTAAAATTAAAAAGAATATCTGTAATGTCCATGTAATCAAATATTTTAACAAAAATGCAAGACCTGACAGTACATGTTCAATAAAAAAAAATATCTGAAATGGTGTTACACTGGTATCACAATGAGCAAAAATAAGGCCTTGGGAGCATCGTTACACTACCCTCAGTAGCTAGCTTAACTCTAGCTAGTTCATAAGGGACTAAATCTTCCATTTTACATATTAAATTACATGACTGCAAAAATACTGGCAAAAAAAAAAAAAAAAAACATGTCCAAAAACAGTGGGTAGCTGTGGTAGTGAACTATGTCTTGAATAGTTCATGACACTGTGAGGTTTAAATATCAGTGTCAGACTATATGGTTCAACTGAGGACAGACTAGCAAAGTAAGGTGCAACACATTAGAGAAGCTTAGTGTAAATCTCATATCATTTTGCATTACATGACTTAGAGCGAAGTAAACAAGGAGCTGTCAGTTTCGTATATTGTCCTATGAGTAACAGCTCATGTGACTCTCTCCTCAGGGCCTGCTCCAGTCCAGCTCTCCCCGCGGGTCAAAACACAGACATGAAGAATTATCTGCAGATACGATGTGACCCTGATCTGCCTGCCATATGCACAGGACTGAGGGATTTGTGCGATAAACATATCCGATGATATGAGTTGGGGGGCCTAAACCAGGCCACACAGGTGTCTTCCAGCCATTCATGGCACATCTCCCAAACCTCCCAAACTGCATGTGAAACAGAGGCTCACAGTTACTCTGGTGAGGTTCACATGGAGTTGATAGAGGGAATTACTCTGGTGGATTAGCACTGTCATCTGCTTGGATTAAAGGGAGATCTTACCTGCCCATCTGTCACCTACTGCCTTGAAGAGGCCCTACTCTGACTCATACTGTGTGTGTGTTTGTGCGTGTGTGTGTGTGTGTATGTGTGTTTATTCAGCCAGATTAAAAATGTGGCCATGAACAAGAGCGGTGTCCTCTATCCAGATGCTGCTGCTTTTCAATTTGGTTACATCTTGACTCTGACAAAGGATGTACTGCTGCCCTGATCACTGTTGCTCTCTCTCTCTCACACACACACACACACACACACACACTGGCCAGAGGGACAGCAGCAGTGCATGTATCACAGAATGTGTATTTGGATGTGGCAAAGAATAAACCTACAAAAACTCACTTTATCCACCATATTATTAGTGAGCTCGTTGCTTTCTATGATGACATAAATACTTATGATACCAATTCAGAGTATACGTCATAATATGTGGTGTTAGAATGATTGAAGTTACCTGAAAATTGCTTTGTTTTTTCAAGAAAATAGAAGATAAATTGATACTGCTCTGGAAACATAATAGGTTTTCTGTTTACATCAGTGGATGATGGTGTTGTGCTGACCGAATGGAGTTCATAGATCAGCCAGTGATTTATTTAGCAGTATAACAGTGAGGGGGAGGAGTTGGTGTGTGTGTGTGTGTGTGTGTGGCCTCAGGGCTACTTGTGCGTGTACAGAGAACACCTTCAGAGGTTAGCTGGGTGAGCTCACACCTACAGACAATAAACCAACAAGCCTTGATATCCACCTACACAAGCTCCGCACATACAACCTGGACGGCTCTTCACACACACTCTTTCTCTCTCACACACACACACACACACACATACACGTTCCCAACAGACATTTCCTGCAATTAAACCACCTTTTCAACCCGCTCTAATTCATGCAAGCCTTCTCTGGGCCAGCGAGGATCGTTAGCTGCAGAGGAAATCATTTCCACAGGCTGACCTCTCGCCGATGCTGCTACCACTCACCGCATAACTAAGCTGTCGTCACTGTGAGCCCACACACATTTACAAACCCTATCCTCAAAACACTATTCTCTCTCTCTCTCTCTCTCTCGCTCGCTCTTTGATTTATCTCTCCCTTTCCCTCTCCTCGCTCAGCCCACTCCTCCCTTTTTTATCTTGCCTCTTCATCGCTCTCTACGTCCCTTTCAGCTGATGGAGCTTATTGTGGACAAATAGGCTTAGGAGCATCGCTATGGCAACGGCGAATCGTAAAAAGCTACATAAGCACTTCATCAGGGGCTGTGATCCGATGGCTCCCATTGGAGACAGTGCCCCCAACCTCCAGCAACAAGTAAAGGCAGGCCAGAGGCTCCTGGGAGGAGGAGGAGGAGGAGAGAGAGAGAGAGCGAGAAAATCCGAGAAAGAGAGAGAGAAAATGAGAGAGGGAGAGGTGGAGATTATACAGTAGGTTTGTGAGGAGAAGAAGAGCATTCAGAGAGAGAATCCATTTGTATTCTCTCACCTCCTTTACACTGAGCTACTCTTCTCTCTCCAAATATCCACCTATCTGAGCTCTGAGGACTTTCAAAAATCTCCTTTAGAGTAATTTGATTTCCTGAGAAGAACTTGGGATAAGGTAAGAAAAGGTTTCTTTTTATTTTCTATTCAATTTCTACAACAGAAGCATTGGCTAGTGATTAAAGTGCAGTTTCAAAATACTTAAAAGCTGTAAATATCTATCTATATATAAATATATAAGGCAAGACAAAGAATGAAGAAGGCTGGTCATAAAATTGTGACAGAGATATGGGGGAAAAATCAACACAATTATTCTTCCCTTTCCAGTTAATTTGCTGTTATCCTTGAGAGTTGAGTTCATTTGAAAATGCCAGAGGCCTGGGGAAAATGAGAGGGACACAGCTGACTAACCTGACCAGCTAATATTCATGAATGGATTACTATTGGAAGAGAATTCATTTGAGAACAAAACGAATGTGATTGTGATGAAAACATTAATTAAATGCAATTGGCTGTATAACACTAAATTATAAGCTGATGAATCACTTGTGTAGCAGACAGAGACATCATAATATTGAAAAGAATGTACTGGCTGAATCTACTTGAATCCATTCTGAAGGGTTAGTCAGATTAGTGTTAAACTATAGGATGTGCCGGTAAGTTTAAAAACTACATGTGAGTCATCTCACCTCAAGGGCAGGGCAGGATTAATCTCAGTCTGTCTCTGTGTTGTAAACACTTTGGCACGTGCTGATTGATACATTATCTGACCAGCACCAAAACAACATGTCAATATAGTGTTATTAAATAGGTATCTGTGGCTTAACATAAAATACAATAAAATAGAGTGCAAGTTCAATTTACCTATAAATCAACCAAAGATTCAAAGGAGACCGTTATAAAAACAAAATAAGATTCTATTAAAGCAGACCATATTACAGGATTTTAGAATGTGTTTTTATATATAAAATGGTTTTATTTATAAAAAAAATTACTATAGTCTGCCAGTCATATGTCTTTGGTTATACTTTTCCAGAGCATGAATGGAAACATACAACCTTTTAATTATTTTTAAGTCCCGATTTAACAAAAATCGGCAGCCCCTGTCCTGAATTTGCAGTATTTTCCTATTAAAAGGAAAAAAATAAATAAATGAAACAAGCGAGAGACAGAACCCTGAATGGCACAGCACATCTGTGGAAGTGGACACCTGCAGAACAAAAGGGAGCGGGTGAAACTCTCCTTTTGGAATATAATTAGATCTGAGAAAACAGGCTGTACAGACCTCTGAGGATGGGGCAGAACAAATTATGGAAACAGCACATGTAATCTAGAGACTAAATGAACAAAAAACAATCAATTAAAGGAGGTCTCATGCTTCAGCATCTCTAAAATATGGAGGCACTGAGCATACTGATGTAATTTTTGTCCTGGTGAGAGAGCTGCAGTAAATTTAATCTGTATACAAAATGGAAAAACACCCCAGCTGAGAGAGAATGCATTCTCCTCACGATCTGCATGCACACGGAGCCTTACAAAAATACACTCTGCATTCATTTTGAAACCAACCGAACATTATTCCCTCTCCCTCAGCAGGGGCTCTTGAAGGAGGACAAGAGCATGGCCTCCTGGTTTGGCTGGAATGAGCCTTACTACCGGAGCCCCCGGCGGGACCCGGCGGACGTGGTCACCGACACCCTGATGGTGGAGTTCAGCTGGCAGCTGAAGGAGGCCGACAGGCGGCACAGGGAGAGGGAGAACGAGTACCGGCGGCTCAAGAGCGGTGTGGACTACAGCTGGCTGGTCTCCACGCCCCGCACCTCCTACAGCATCAGCACCGGGGAGCGTCTGGGCCTGGAGGACCTCTGCTCCAAGGTGCCGCCGTCCTGCTGCGGGCTGGTCATTCTCAAGTAAGGACACAACCTCAACTTAGCAGGAAACTGGTCATATAGAAACAGAATACATTGATCCCATACAGGAACATGGAGTATGTATGCCAATCCTGAACAATCCCTGTTAAACCCAAAGCCTTCATTCCTATCACCCAAATGACTTTAAATTGACTTCTTGACCCTGTAGATATACCCTTAAGACTTAGAATCAAGTCTCTGTTAGATTCATAGTTAGGGCAAAAAAATGCCATAATCATCCAAAGGAAGAAATCTGAGATCTGAATCACCACCAAAATTGAATGTGTTGTTCTCTTGGTTCAAGGCCCAATGTGCGCACCAAATTTCCTGTAGGTCTAAATCTTTAAGTCCTTGCGGCATCCTGCTGACAGACAGGCAAACAAACTAAACACATCCTCCTTGTCAGAGGTGAAGGAGGGATACGTCAGGTGAACTGATGTGCTGGCCAAATTCTTCGTCATCCCTCACGAGTCTAATGCGCTGGTCCTCTGTCCTCTAATCTTCAGCTGGCCCGAAGAGCGGAGAGATTTCTGGAGCAGCCAAAGCTGCTGAGTTGTCCTCTCAGGTGCCTTGTTAGACTTTGACAGGTTTTCCGGTAAGGTGATAGTGAGGTGTTAACATGAAGCCAACAGTGAAGTGCTAAAAGCTAATTGCAGGTCGGGGACCAACATTTGAGATTTCAGTTAGCTGCATGGGTGTTGAATCCTTAGGTGTCGGGGTGTGATGTGACTGGTCATCACTCTGACAGGGTGTTAAATCTGGGCGGTTCCTGAGGGGCAGCTATTTATATTAAGAAAACCAAAAGGTAAAAAAGAGTGCAGCTGCCAAAGCAACATGCCAAATGGTTGTTGGGTTGCACATTTTCCTCTTTTATCTCACAAAATTCTACAAAAGTATCTCAGTGGTTTAACTACTCACTTAGTTATTGAATTCATTATTTCTTCAATGATGCCTATTTCCACTTTTAAGCGCAAATTTTTTACTTGTCTGAAACATTAAAGCCTAATCCTAAGAACAACCACAATGGCCAGAGCAGAAAGGTTTGTATTCTCTGGGGAAGAGAAATCTGTGGGTCAAGTGGAAACATTAAGCGGTGAAAAGGTTCCCAAACAGCCATCTATTTAAAGGCCAGTTACAGACTTTGATTCTCCTTGTTGGAAGGAGTCGTAATTGGGGGTTAGCAGGAGTGCCTCTCAGTGCTGCACCTGCTGTGCTGATGACTGTGACCTGCCAGACTCTGATGAACCAGCAAGTCAGGACAGACATTCTCAAAGACCAGCACTGGAAGACAAACAGGCCTCCAACAGATATTTTCTTGTTTTTTGGGGGGGGTAACACTATGGGTAACAAAAGTATTATGCAAATATATACAGGCATTTAAATGAATGAGTGACAGACTACAGATGTCATTTAAAGGTGCACTATGCAAAATTGCCAAGAGTCACCTGAAGAGAGGATCATTTAAACCCAAATGACAAAAATGAGGAATAAGCATGACAGCCTTTGCTTCCCTTCACTCTGTGCAGGTTCCGTGAGGCTATGGAGGCAAATGAGCCCGAAGTGCAGGAGGTGTCCACCCTGTTCCGCTCCGTCCTCCTGGAGGCCCTGGATCGCTTTAAGGAGGAGGAGGAGACGCAGCGGCTCGCCCGCCAGTGGAACAACAAACGCGCCATGAGCATGTCCCTCATAAACTTCAGGTCCCGGGTCAAGATCAACCCTTTCGGAAGCACAGTGGGCCTGACTTCAGCTGCAGCCGACGGGGGGGTGATAAGCGACCTCAAGACCGTCTCGGAGGACGTGGAGAAAGGGATGGAGAGGGAGGACAGGGTCCAGCGGGTGTGGAGCATGCCTGAATTCAGATACAAAGGAGCGGGCAGCAGTAAGGTGGTCTGATATGGGGGGCGTCCGCGGGACAGTGATGATGGTGCACTCCAGTGACAGAACAACATTTACTGCTGATCTCCAGGACCCTCTGCTATGTCCGCCTCACTGCCAGCAAGGCAAGATGAAAATGAATTTCGTCAGTATGAGACCTCTAAGCATGTGATCTATTGTTGAGGGTTTTTAATCTGAAATGGTAAAGCATACTATGACTTTTTTTCCCCCCTTCGGACTGTTTCCTTGACAATACTTAAAAATTCTGCTTGAGATTACCACCCCTTGGTGCAACAGCATTCACAGTTTGTATACATTTTGTTCTTTATGCATCAAATCTCTGAGGGCTAAACTTATGCCTAAGGAATCCATATGTATAGCTTTCTAACATCCTAATCAAGTATTTTTGAGAAAACGTTGCACAACACCTGAGGTATGGTGGCAGTATTTTGTCATGTTACGCACAATGGCCTCTGAGGCGAATAATCCTCTATGAAATTTACTTTGCCTGAGATTTGTATAGAAATCTTATTTATACATACAAGTATGCATTTTAAGACGCTCTCTGTACTACTCAACACTCACATCAACACCAATCAGAAATACAGACTCTCCATAGACTGCACTGTGATTTGTTTTCTTCCTCCAAGTAATGAATTCTGCACAGACTATTCAGCACCCAAGGTCAACAAGTGCTCTGCCTCCATGCTCTTCAGCTACAAGCGGGAGTTACACACAAAAGAACGAATCATAATGGAATCGACAGAGCGAGCAGATTTATCAAAGTAAAACGTTTCAAGGTGTTATGGAATCGTTCCAGCAGTTTATTGACGTTTCTTTTCATTTCTTTCGCACATATCAAAATTTAACAATATACAACAGGTTTACTCCATCATCCAAATAAAGATGTCAGTTGGTTTGATATTTCAGGATGAACACTGATCGTATTTTATATTTTAACATAACGTCAAATGTCGCTGACGCACTATTCATTACAGATTTCAAAGACTGAGGGGAGTGAACATTACAGTTATCAACAATCTGTAGATGACTACAACATGAGGTGGATGCATCATTTTGGGCAAGGTTTTTTTTTCCCCCCCAAACACTTTAAAACTGCCGTGTCAACTTTTACAGGAAACTGTAAAAGTGTTCACAGGAAAATTCAACTGTGGAAACAAAATGAACTTGGAAAAATAATGATCAGTTCCACATAGTATTGACTAACCATATGGCAAAAGATAAATTTTAGGGGCAGCTTTGACATTAGATAATAACAGCCAGCAAGTAAAAAAATAAAATAAATCTAAAACTTGCACAAAAGTTGAATCAGCGAACAACCACAGAGGTAACGATGTGTTCAGACCGCGAGCAACTTCAGAGACCAGCTGCCAGGAATCCTTCCACTATGAATGACTTTATAAAAGGTGGCCAGTGTTGACCATCTTCATCTTCTCCTCTCTGCGAGGAAAACCTGGCTGCAGCTGGAAATTTTAGGTGATAGTGCCTGTCATAGACACTCCAACTATCACCGCAATACCACTGATGCAACGGCTTGCAGACAAAGCTGAATCTGGCTTTTGGAGAGCAGCAAAGCGACATGGTTGCTAATGGTCTGAACACAAGGTAACAACACACTTGACTGCAAGATATACAATTCCTTCAGTCCAGTCGGCCTTTGCTGCCCATTTCTGACAATCCAAGTCATATTCTTCATCTCTTGCTGTGAAAATCCTTCTTAGTTGTTTTCCTGGAAAGCTGTCCTGGACGGGCATGTTGTTTCCTGAGTTCTGCTG
Organism: Neoniphon sammara; assembly: GCA_900302535.1. NCBI lineage: Eukaryota > Metazoa > Chordata > Actinopteri > Holocentriformes > Holocentridae > Neoniphon > Neoniphon sammara. Next base: position 13,817 of record OMKZ01018613.1, on the reverse strand, counting down.
AGGAAAAACTGGCATGTCCAAGCTGGAGACCAACTTCTGGTGTCCGCAATGTCGTCACAGCGTAGAGTTGAGGAAGTCAAGGAGCTCTGCGCGATTTTTGTCCCGCTGTAGAAAAAGGCATATGTGAACCGAAGCAAATCACAATGTCTCACACAAACAGAAAAGGCATTTTTGTCCATTCATCGATTGCAATAAAATGTTATACCTGTTTGTCTTTCTTTGACTTCTTCACTTTCATCTTTATCTTCTTCCCTGAGATCATGCTGTACTTGCCACCTTTCTTTCTCTCCTTTAAGTACTGAAAGAGAACAAATGGCATTTAAAGGGATGGTAGGTGTGTGCAGGGATGAACTCTACTGACTAAATGTACCTATCATAATCATTTTAAATAATGCATTAAACCTATACTATACAACATAACTACTAGGGGACAATATGAAAAGTTCTGCAAAAAATATTACCGGGATGTGAGCTTCTGTATTACAGTGTGCCACATAAAGAACCACTCCTGTTAGATTTACACCATGAAATGCAAAGGATGCATGGCTGACAACAAAACACTGTTGTTTCAAATATATTAAGTATGTAATAAATCTTGCACCATCACTTTAAGTATAATACTAATTAGTGAACAGCTACTGGATGACTGCATGCAATACCTTTGAGATCTGAACAGGTCCAGAATTTTCTTCTCTTCCTTTAATTTTCTTATCCTTTTTACGTTTATGCTTCTTCTCCTTTTTCCCTTTCTGGTCCAAAATACAAGAGGAGTAAATTTAAATGTTATTTGAGCTCCTTATGGCAAACTTCGGAGTCAATTCAAGATGGAAATGCATGACATCCAGTGTGGAAAATTACCTTTTTATGTTGCTTCTCTTTTTTCCTTTTCTTAGACTGCTTTCTGGATTTACTGCGGGAATCTAACCAGGACACACCCACACACACACACACACACACAGACACACACGCTTGTAATTGAATGAATAAACAGA